>PVIW01017522.1:0-13799 GCA_004026585.1 Noctilio leporinus
TATTTGACAAAGGGGGAAGGAACATCCAATGGAGTAAAAACAGTCTCTTCAACAAATGGTGTTGGGAGAACTGGACAGCAACATGCAAAAAGATAAAACTAGACCACCAACTTACACCATACACCAAAATAAACTCAAGATGGATAAAGGATTTAAACATAAGCAGTGCCACCATAAAAGTCCTGGAGAAAAAGATAGGAAGTAAACTTTTGGATATCCTACGCAAAAATATGTTTACTGATACTTCACCAAGGGCAAAGGAAATAAAAGAATGAATCAACAAATGGGACTATATGAAATTGAAAAGTTTCTGTTCAGCTAAAGAAAATATCAGCAAAATACAAAGGGAACCAACTGTATGGAAAACATAATTGCCAATGATACCTCAGACAAGGGTCTGATCTCCAAAATATATAAAGAACTAATGCGACTCAACACCAGGGAGACAGACAGCCCAATTAAAAAATGGGCAAAGGACCTGAACAGACAACTCACTGAGGAAGATATACAAAGGGCCCAGAGGCATATGAAAGAATGCTCAACATCGCTAGTCATCATCAGAGAGATTCAAATTAAAACTGCATTAAGATACCACCTCACACCTGTCAGAATGGCAATCATCAGCAAATCAACAAACAACAAGTGTTGGCGAGGATTCGGGGCAAAGGGAACCCTCATACACTGTTGGTGGGAATGCAGGCTGGTGTAGCCACTGTGGAAAACAGTATGGGGTTTCCTTAAAAAACTAAAAATGGAACTGCCTTTTGATCCAGCAATTCCACTACTTGGAGTATACCCAAAGAATCCTGAAACACCAATTCATAAGAACCTATGCACACCTATGTTCATAGCGGCACTATTCATAATAGCCAAGTGCTGGAAACAGCCTAAGTGCCCATCAGTGGATGATTGGATCAAAAAACTTTGGTACATTTACTCAATGGAATTCTATATAGCAGAAAGAAAGAAGGAAGTTGTAACCTTTGCAACAACATGGATGGAACTGGAGATTATTATGCTTAGTGAAACAAGCCAGTCAGTGAAGGACAAATATCATATGATCTCACCCATTATGGGACAATAATGAGCAAAACTAACAACAAGCAAAACAGAACCAAGTATATGAATACAAGGAATAGGCCTTCACTGGTCAGGGTGAACGGGGTTGTGGGGAGGGGGTAGGCAGAGGCAAAGAAGGGGATCAGCTTAGACAAGAACCTAGTATAAAGGAACCATGGACATGGACAACAGGTGGGATTGACTTTGGGGGGAATAGGTGGGTGGGGAGGGGGGCAGAGGGGAGCAAAAATGGGATGGATGTAATACAACAACAATAAAATTAAAAAAAAAAAAAAAGGTAGCCTCTAAAATCTCTTAAGAACTGTAAAAAAATTTACTTATGTTCCTCTTAGAAGCTTCTAATTTCCAAATAAGATACACTTCCCATTCACTCAGTTTTAGAGCTGGCATTTTTATAATTTTGCATGCAAAAAAATAATTTAGGCATCCAAAGAGAATGTCATTTTGGCTCTATTATGTTGATATCTTGTTAAATCTTCCCATTTCTGTAAAGTACTTTATACTAGGAGTATGAGGGCTTGGGGTCTAGAGGTTTCTAGCCTTGGAAGCACAATGTCTCATGCTAATTTTAATTTTGTTTTGGAATCTGTGAGGGCTGCACTTTGGACTCTCAGAAAGCAATTCCAATTAAAAAGCTAAAATTAAAAATCTATACCCAAAGAATCCTGAAACACCAATTCATAAGAACCTATGCACACCTATGTTTATAGTGGCACTATTTACAATAGCCAAGTGCTGGAAACAGCCTAAGTGTCCATCAGTGGATGATTGGATCAAAAAACTTTGGCACATTTACAAAATGGAATTCTATATAGCAGAAAGAAAGAAGGAACTTGTACCCTTTGCAACAACATGGATGGAACTGGAGAGTATTATGCTTAGTGAAATAAGCCAGTCAGTGAAGGACAAATACCATATGATCTCACCCATTACAGGACAATAATGAACAAAACATCTTCAAGTTTTTAGCTATAAAAATAACACGTTTCTTGATTAGTTCCCTTAAATTTTATGTATAAAACTTCATATTCTTACATAATAAAAGATAAGCTCTTGAATATGCAAAAAAATCATAATTAGAAGAGGTTAGACAAGACAAACACAAACAAGATATGTGCAGGGAAGAAACGTACAGCTAAAACTAATATATTGTGAAAATACTGCAGGTCACATGGTCCTGGGAACCAATCTGGTTATAGCTCTAAGGAGTTATATAGGCTAGACATGTTCTAAAACACCTCGGAATTGAAGACACAAAATGGAGTATTAATACTTATTTAACTGGAATTAACTGGTAGAGCAGTTAGAAACATCCAAATTGTATTTATAACAATATTCTGTGCTTATAGACACACATCAGGATATTATATATCTTTGAATTTGATTGAAGCAATATATATATATACACACACATATATATGTGTATGTGTGTGTGTATGTGTGTGTGTGTGTGTGTGTATAGAGTGTGTGCCTATACAGTAGCACATTTTCAGACACACAACAATTTGTTATGCATTAGTAAATACAAACCACGAATTAGCTTACAGAAATTGTCATAGTTTTAAGCCTCAGCCAAAAAACTGAGACTTCATATATTAGAAAAAATAAACTGAAGAATGTTTAGAAACTATAAACCTCATTAATCCTCTATCATGAATTTTGTCATCTATTTTAAACATAATGCTACCAGTATTCACAAGCAGCATTCATTTTGTGTTATAATTTATAAAAGAAGAAAATAGAAATTTTATGTGTATTTGAAAGAAGCCCTAAAACCCAGCTATGAATAGAGATACTATTATTCTTTATTTTATATACACATATTTTAAAGATTTTATTTATTATTATTTTCAATTTTTTAATTTTTTAACTTTTTTAAAAATTTTATTGTTGTTGTATTACATCCATCCCCTTTTTGCTCCCCTTTGTCCCCCTCCCCACCCACCCATTACCCCCAAAATCAATCCCACCTGTTGTCCATGTCCATGGTTCCTTTATACTAGGTTCTTGTCTAAGCTGCTCCCCTTTCTTGCCTCTGCCTCTCCCCTCCCCCCAACCCCTTTCCCCCTGACCACTGAAGGCCTATTCCTTGTATTCAAGTACTTGGTTCTGTTTTGCTTGTTGTTAGTTTTGCTCACTATTGTCCCGTAATGGGTGAGATTATTTTTCAGAGAGAGGGGGAAGGGAGAGAGGCAGAGAGGGAGAGAGAGACATCAATGTATGGTTGCCTTTCACCTGCCTCCAGCTACAGACTTGGCTGGAGACCTAGCTTACAACTGGTTATGTGCCCTGGTTGGGAATTGAACCAGGGACCTTTGGGCTCTCAGGCTAGCACCTTATCTCCTGTGCCACCAGCCAGGGCTCTTTGTTATATTTTAAAAGCACACTTGAGTTATTACTCGTAAGTTAAGAGAAAACTGAGGATATGGGCTTTACGTACCTGCTTGGGGCATTCTGCAGAGGCTTATAATCATTCATCCTACAGAACAAGGTGTTTCTCTGCTTGTTCATAGTGACAACTCTCCTGCTGGAGTTGCTGGTGGATCAGAAAGCCTGAAAGTCTAGTTCCTAGTTGTCCAAAAGTCCAAAGGAGCTGTTAGTGTTAGGCCAGTTGCCACTCTCTGGGACTGGAAGGGTCCTGCCTCAAAGTTCTAGGGACAGCTTCATCCCAAGTGGCAGTTAAACATGAAGACTTAACTGTACATGCTTGATAGGAACCTGTATGCAATGGCCCCACCTGTGAGGAAGGAGGAGATCCCTCCCTGGACAATTGGGACAGAAATCCAGAGGTCATTCTGGTGATGACCTTGTGATGTTGTATTATTCCACACAGCCTCTGAGTAGGGACATTCATATAAGTATGAGGGGGGACACTAAACCCAGAATTATCTTCTGGAAGGTGGGCCCCTTGTAGTACAGTCTTCCCCCATAGATGAATGTTCTAGAAACCCATCTGTATTAGTATACCAATTGATGTGTGGCTTCAGGGAATTAAAAAAAATATATTTCAAGGCATTTGCCGATTTTATGATGGGTGATTTACAAATTTACCTGCACATACCACGCTGAGTATTCAGCAGTTTTTGACAAAAAACAGCCTTACCTTCATGCCCCACCCTCCCTATAAAACCAATCTCATCCCAAATGACTTTCTTCTCCCTGGGTGAAAAAAGTACCCAAAGGGGAAGCATTTTGCAGATGTGGAAAAGACACAATAGAAGCATAAGAAAGGTGGTGGGTATACAGGTGTTACCCTGGGAGACCTGAGTCAGGGGACTCCCCACCCACCTCAGTTCTTGTCTTGCTTACAAGAGACAAATTTAAGTGAAAGACACAAACTTTTAATAGAAATAAGGTAGTAAGTTTGCCCTGGCTGGTGGCACAGTGGATAAGGCAGCCTGCCTGTGAACCCAAAAGTCATTGGTTCAATTCCCCAGCCAGGGCACATACCCAGGTTGCAAGTTCATAGCTGGAGGCAGGTGAAAGGCAGCCATACATTGATTTTCCCCCCACCCCCTTCTCGCCTTTCCTTCTATTTAAAAATAATGAATAAAATCTTTTTTTAAAGAGATAGCAAGTTTATTTATGAAACACACATGAGCAAAAAAAGCTACAACTGAGCACTCAGCTAAGCCTAGTGCCCAACTGTTGGAGTTCAGGGGTTGTATACCTTAGCCAGCTTCCAGGTACATGTCCTTCTCCCCCTTCTAGACCTTGAGATTAATGCAAAGGCTTTTCTTCTTAGTAAAGGCTTTCTAATTAGTGAAATTGTTACAGAGGCTTCCTGTCCCAGCACAGGCTCAAGGACTCCCTTCCTCCTGCATTATCTTTGCTCAGGACGGAAGAGTTAATTGGTGAGACTTGTCTCCATTTTGTATCTAGTCCCCTGTTCTAAGTTCTTTGTTAATTGTAAAGGAGGGTCCCTTATTTAGTTCCCTTCTAGCTGCTCATGCCTAGCTGCTACCTAACCCAGGGAAGTTATTTTATTTGCTTTATGTATAGAAACACTTATAGAAGTACTTATGAAGTACTATGCATGATGGTTCTAAGTACTTTTTAAATACTCCCTTTAATAGTGTAATAGTTTCAAGGTGGCAAAAGCTGTGTATGTCTGAGAGGTGAAACAAAAGAGTACACCATAGCAGGTCCAAACAGAGTTTCCACCAGCAATGAGTCAAACCAGAGCTATGCATTTTGTCTGGATATCTTACTAGCACATTCCAGGGGCAACACATTTCACCAAAACAGTATGTGCACTCACCACCTGTGAAGGTGTGATGCATTTCAACCCTGCTTTGCTGTTTTGGTGACTACTAAGACAGGTAACCATGCCTCAGATTATTCTGTGATCAAAAATTTGCATAAGTTGGAAGTAAATTTACCAGCTTAGTGTAATAAGAACAACCTAACCAGGCCACTTATGGTATAATCAGAATATCCTTTTACCCTGATTTTTTATCAAGTAAAAAAATTTCTTCTTATAAGATATAAGTGTATAAGCCCTGGCTGGTGGTTTGGTGGATTGGTACTAACCTTCGAATCCAAAGGTTGCTGGTCGATTCCCCAGCCAGGGCACATAACCAGGTTGCAAGCCAGGTCTCCAGCCAGGTCCATAGCTGGAGGCAGGTAAAAGGCAACCATACATTGATGCTTCTCTCCCTTTCTTCCTCAATCCCTGCCCTTCTCTCTGAAAATAATAATAAATAAAATCCTTTAAAAAATAATATAGTTTATGTATGTATAATTTTGCAATAATGACAAAATTACCTATCCAAGCACTTGCATGTACCAAAAAGTTGTAGAATCAATCATTTGTAGCCAGAAAATGATGTTTCTCCTCTTCCAGTGGATTTCCAGGCTGGTAAGTCCAAAGGAGGCGCCACACATGGTAATGGCTCCTTCCATGCTCCCAGCGCTCTGCTAGTAGACCACAGTCACCCACTTCCCTTCCTTACACTGAGATTAGAAAAGGCAGGTGGGCATGGGGTTCACAAAGGCTGAAAGCTGTGTGTGCTATGAACTGTAACTCAGGTCTCATGGGACAGACACACATGCACTATGAGAAGCTGTGCTACTGAGGGGCTGTGATTTCTTGTGTACTCAGTGTCAGGTTTTTTTTGCAAGGACTTAAACTTCATAACATGAAATGTCTGTGTTAGCATATTTGTTTTATACTAAAGGATGATCAAAAAAATGTTTAAATCATACTGCCAAATAGAAATTCACTCTCCTTTTTTGAGGCCACTTCTCCTTCTCCTTCCCAGTAATAGAAACCTGAGGGAGAACAAAGCTGTGACTGAAGCCCACACCAGAGCCCAGGAAAATTCCACAGAGATGCCCAAGGATCAGTGGCCTATTCAATGCAGAAAGAAGGCTTAGTATGAGCCTTAGCGACCTTATCTGGAAATCTGGACTGAAGAGAGCAAGGAAGCCCAAAGGAGGCACTCACATCTGCTAACCTAGGGTGAAATGCAGAGTTCTCCCAAAGAGGGTGCACAGCCTGCAACGGTCCCCAGGGATCTATTATGGTGCAATAGTGTGGGAAAGTGTGGGTGGTCAGGAGGTGCCCTGGGTCACTGCATCTGCCACAGCAGAGGAGGGGCTAAAGCAAGGAAGACTCAGGGTCTTTGTAGTAGGCATACTGGATGAACAGTTGGATGAACAGTGACAAAGATTTGTGTCAGCAAAGTAAACTTTGTGAGGAAAACATATTTATGAAAACATACACAAAGAAAACTAATGTCCCAGAGAACCCTGTGAGAACCACATAATCCTCTTGCTTACCCAGAAAAGGGAGCACAAGTATTGAAGAGAAGCAGGTCCTAAAATAAATTTTAAATCAAAATATAGAACAAATAGGGCCAACCAGCTCCCTTGGCTCCACAGTTCCTGTTCTCTTACACTGAACTCACGTAGCCATAGCCTGATGGGAGACTGTCTATGTTAGGAAGAAGAAAAAAAAAAAAGCCTTTCCTTCCTGAGTAGGGAAAAACTAGTTTTTCTCCTCCATGTTTCTTCCTTACTTTTATACAGAACATTTTATTTCTGATACTTGGTCACCAAGCAATTCTCTACAACACCAGATGGGTGTTTACAGTTTGATTCAATTCTGACACCTTATGTCTGGAGTTTTAGTCTCAGATCCTAAAGGTTGAAGGCTCAATCCCACAAGATTTCTTCCACCCATTTCAGACACCAGTTGCAAGTAGATGGTCTCCAGGTGACCCACAACTTCTCTCTATCTTGGCTAAGATCTGAGTGTAGCATGATCCCCACTTTGGGTTCAATTAATTTGCTAAAGAGGCTCACAGGCCCTGGCTGGTGGCACAGTGGATAAGGTGCCGCCTTGCAAACCCAAAGGTTGCTGGTTCGATTCCTCAACCAGGGCACATAACCAGGTTGCAAGCCAGGTCTCCTGCCAGGTCTGTAGCTGGAGGCAGGTGAAAGGCAACCATACATTGATGTTTTTCTCCCTCTCTGCCTCTCTCCCTTCCCCTCTCTCTAAAAAATAATAAATAATAAATAAAAATAATAAATTTAAAAAAAAAAGAGGCTCACAGAACTCTGAGAAACACATTTATTACAGGTGAACAACCAGATGAAGATATACAAATAGAGAGAGGCTTGGGAGGATCCTGTGAGCAGGAGCATCAGTCCTGGGGAGTTGGAGTGCATCACCCTCCCAGTGTGTGGTTATGTTCACCAACCTAGGAACCCCCCAAACCCAATACTTTTAAGATTTTGTCAGGAAGGCATGATTGATCAATAGTGCTAATTTTAGCCCTTCTCCATTCTCAGGAGGATGGGTACAGGGCTGAAAATTTCAAGCTGTCATGCCTGTGGTTTTATTTTGTTAACAATGTTCATCACATTCCTCTTATGGGTGAGATCATATGGTATTTGTCTTTCACCAACTGGCTTATTTCACTTAGGATAATATTCTTCAGAACCACAGATATGGAAATGTGAAATAGACTGAAAGTGAGGAGAGGGGAGGTGGGAGGGGGTAATGTTGGAAAGAGGAGGAAAGGACTAGACAATGAACATGTATGAATGACCCATGGACATGGACAACAGTGAAAGAATTGACTGGGGGAGTGGGGGGTGGGATGGACATAGGAGGGCAGAGTAGGAAAAATTGGGGCAATTACAATAGAAGAACAATAAAAAGTTATTTAAGCCCTGGCTGGTGTCTCAGTGGATAGGCCCTGGCCTTTGAACCCAAAGGTCACTGGTTTGAGTTCCAGTCAGGGCACATAACCAGGCTGCAAGCCAGGTCTCCAGCCAGGTCTTTAGCTGAAGGCAGGTGAAAGGCAACCATACACTGATGCTTCTCTCCCTTTCTTCCTTCCTCCCTGCCCTTCTGTTTCTAAAGATAATGAATAAAATCTTTGAAAAAATATTATTTAAAAATGATTTAAAACATTTCAAGCTGTCATGGCTTGGTCATTCAGGTGACCAGCCCCCACTGAGAGCACATACAAAGTCACCTCATTAGAAGAAAAAACACTATTGTCACCCCAGAAATTACTAAGTTTTAGGAGCTTGTGTAAGGAACTGGTGTCCAAGACCAAATAGTAGAACTAAAAATGTTCCTAGTGCTCTTATTACCTAAGAAATTATAAGAGTTTCAGGAGATCATTGCCAGGAACAAGGGGCAGAAACCAATATCTATTTTCTATTATTTCATATTGGAACCATATTGGAAGGTAATTCCTTGCATACCTAAGTTTGATTTTCTAGGTCAACATGAGACCAACATTCCAGTCATAAGGTAGCTTGAAAATAAAGCAGAAATCAGAGCTCTCAGAGCTCACCATGCTCCTCATTGGTCCTACTTGTCCAGATTGGGACCCTCCATGCTCCCCAGGTGCCCTAGTTGTCCAGAGTGGGGGTCGTCACATTGTCACACTCCATTCACAATATCACAAGTGTTGAAGGACTGTAGACATATAAAAATAGTAGCTGGTGTTGAAGGTGTGCTCTTGAACTGAAAATTCACCACAGATCAGCCAAATAAACACAAATGTTGTGACATTCTCCTTAAAGTTGTATAAAGGCTTATGACCAACTGAGAATATACATTAGTTTCAAACCTATATACCAAGTACTAAGAAAAATTAATCATGTAGTAATGTGAAAGTACAATCCCTAAGTAAACCCCAGTTCCTGCTGCCCCAAGGGATGGTCGAAAGGGAATTACCTATAGGCTCAAGGTCACTGTAAGGTACAAGCAAGACTTGAGTTCCAAGGTCTGTAGAAAACAGGACAGGAAAGGTAGAACATCCTCTGAAAAAGGTAATAAGCTTAGAATACACTAGAAATATCAGAAAAGACTGCTTAAAACTAGACTCAAAGCCAATACTTAGTCCCAATGTCCACTCCAAAGATCAGAACTTCAGCTCCACTAACCCGTTCCAGGCTATGGTTGTACCACACAGATTTCTAACATCTGGAGAATGAAAAACATGTATTTGGGGCAGAGTAAGAATAGATAGGGTCAAGACAAAACAAAAGATTTTAAGAAAATGAAGAAATGTGTAATTTTTGAATTTGAAAATACTGAATAGGTCTTTCAAAATGTTTGTGCTATTGTGTACATATGTGCATGTGTGTGTGTGTGCGTGTGCATATCCCATAAGTCTCTGTGAAGTTTTTTCTAACCTCAGAAGTGTAAGTGCTAAACATAAAATATCTTATGGAGGTTTTATTTTTACATTTTTATTATGCTTATTTTATTTGGAGAACTTTAAATAAATAAACTTTTGTGTCAGTCATTATGAGAGAATACCAAAGTTTGATGAAAAGAATAACAAATGAAATAATCACAATTTAGTAAGTATAAAATAAAGTCGTACCTCTGCATTGATGAAAATAACGAGCTTAGTATGTAGGAAAAATAGGTTGCAATTTGCAACAACGCAGACAAACATAAAGAGCATTATGCTAAGTGAACAAACTAAAAAAACAAAGACAAAGACTATATATTGTCACTTATATGGGGCAGCTTCAAAACAAACCAATAAAACCAGTGAATGAATAGAATTAAAGGTAGATGCCAGAAGCTGAGATTGGTGGAAATAGTGAGGAGAGGCTGGTAACGATACAAACTTTCAGTTCTGAGATGAAGACCTGAGGATTTAGTGTAAAGCATGGTGACTTACAGTATCTGAAACTTTGAGAGTAGCACTAAAATGTTCTCACAAAAAAACTAATGAAAGAACATACGTGAAGTGAAAAAAATGCACTTGAGACAAAAGATATTCTGAAAATATCAATCTCTTCGAAATAGCCAAAATTCCTGAGAGAACTACACTTTCAAAAGCTACCATTGGAAATTGGTATATTCAAACAAAGATGTCCAAGGGATATAGGAACAAGTTAATACCTGGCTTCCAAGTGAAATAAATAAAAAACTAATGAAGGTCCACAAAGTCCAGGAGAGTGAAGGGATGAAGCCTGCTAGGCTGGGGACAGAGGGGTGGGGTAGAGGTGGGGTGGGGGCAGTGCTTCATCCTCCTCTTATTACCTCCCTCTGCCCGCAGGATCCCTTTGTGACCAGACCACAGCTCTGTGATGCTGGCCTGGGCCTCTGGTCCATAAGCCACACCCAGTGCTCAGTTACCTGAAGACAGCAGTGCAATTCAGATGATGGAGAACCCTTTCTTTTCTCTGAAAAGCATTGTTGTTACCTGGCAGAGCTCCAGTCCTTCCTTGGTGATTGATATCATCTTTGCCATCTCATGTGGACTGTTGCTCTTCCTCCTATTACTGCCCTGCTTAGAGAGTAATCCATCCTTACCCCCTCCTACGGAACATAGAAACATCAGGAAGGTAAGGAAACCTTGGTCCAGTCCCAAAAGAGATTATCTTTGTTTCTATTCTATTGCCACTTTTCTGAATCACCTAGAGAGACTCCTGAGATGGGAAATAATAGGACAACTATTCTCAGGAAAGAGTAGAACATCACTCTTCCAGGGATAAGTTAAGCAGGGCAGGGATCAGAGCAGGCACAAGGATTTCCATCCAAAGATATCCCACCAGGAGTGCAGGTGTGGTGGAGGCTCTAGGGCACAGCCCCAAGTGCAGTGATCAGTGGCCAAGGACTGGATACTGAGAGCTGGATCTGTGTGTGGGGGCAAGGCCCAGAGCCCTGGTTCACCAGCCGCCTTCCCATGGCAGGAGTCTCCGATGAGCTTCTCCTCTTTTGAGGCTGATTCCAGAGCAGTGAGGACACCTGAGAGCCTCTGAGCAGAGGCTGGGGTGGGGCTATGGCCTCAGGAAAGTCGAGTCCTCCTGAGGGAGCTCAGATGGGCCTGTAGGTCTAAGACAGCGTGTGTTTCTTGAGCAGAGGAGCAGTGAGGGAAGAAATCGTGGTCAGTGTCATACAGAAAACCTTTCTTTACATTTTTCAAGGAAGAAAAACCAGTAATGATTTTTATCCACTTCAAAAATAAAAGGGGAAGAACCAGAGAGCCGCGTTAGTTAGTTAAATGTAGAAAGTCATATTGTTCCCAAACACTGCATGTATGCAGTTTAAGTGAGGAGGGTGAGGGTGGGGTCCCAGTTGCTCATTTTGTCATATCTCTCAGCGTCCAGGGGAGCCAAGGTGGATGAGCAAGAAGAAAAGTGGAGCTTTGAAAGGTGAGCTTGTGCCCCTCAGCCCTGCACCTGAGAGTTTGCTTTCATCTGTCCTGTCCCCGAGGGCCCAGAGGCAGTTCCTGGAGGATGCCAGCACAGAGCCCATTTCTCAGGAAATGGAGCCCTTGGAAGGCTCCTAGAAAGAGGTCAGGACTCAGATACTTCTTAGATTCAGCCTCAAGGGCCTGGAAATGGGTGTTTCCCTAGCAGGGGTGCCCCAGCAGGGTGATCTGCACTGTCCTCATCCAACAGTGCCTGACTGGGAGGTGGGACCCCCAAGTGTAACTGTGGGCACATTGTTTACCTTCATTCAGGTTCCTCTGTGAGGTGCTCCTTTTCCTTTATCCCCCACAGGGAAGTTGTGAGGGCCACAGTGGGTAGGATATGTGAAAGTGCTTATAAATGAATAAGTGCTGCCTGCCACCAGTCTTGCCATCACTGTCAAGGGTCATATGGTCTTGACCCTGAAGCTTGGCCTCCAGAGTCCACTCTCCCAGGTGTTGCTCCTACAGGGCCCTGCACTTAGCCTCCTGTAAGACCCCCAGACCCTGCTTCACCATGTGACCCCACCTCCTCATTTCCAGCCTGCAGAGAGTGCCTGCAAGAAATAGAAGTGACTCGGGGCCTGGTTTCTCTTCTGCAAAGGTAAATAACCTTCCCTCTTCCTCCTGGGTATCCTCCCTCCCAAACCTATGATGTCACCTTGCTACAGGCCACCTTGGACTGACCTGGGTATTGGTGGCAGGGA
Source organism: Noctilio leporinus (assembly GCA_004026585.1). Taxonomy (NCBI): domain Eukaryota; kingdom Metazoa; phylum Chordata; class Mammalia; order Chiroptera; family Noctilionidae; genus Noctilio; species Noctilio leporinus. The sequence continues at coordinate 12,470 of PVIW01017522.1, forward strand.
GCCATTGAATCAATGTGTGGCTACCACCCTGGAGTAGAGACAGCAGGGCCATTGGGAGGTCAGTGTGGGGACTAAGGAGAACTTTGAGTCTCAGGTTCCTATCTTCATGTGGCCTGACAAACTGCTCCTGGCTACAGCCTGTGCCTTGTCTCCTGCAGCCACCTGGGACAACTCTCAAACGGGAGCAGCTTTCTTCCCCACTCCCATCAAGACCCTCCTGTGGAGGTGTGTGAAGCAGCACCTGCTGGAACCCAGCAGCCCTGCCAGGCGCCTATAAAAAATGCTGCTCTGGCCATGTCCACATCAGCTTCCCCACCTCTTCTGACCATGTGTCCTCTACCTCTGGCCTCCACCCTGTCAACAGGACATCAGGACCAACCTGATTTGAGAACTCCGCAGGGTACTGTTGTAAAGACCGCACCTCCAGGTAACTTGTTTTTGGCATCTCCCATCCCAGCCACCTCAGCCCTTGGCTGCCCAAGCTTTCCCAAGAAGTTCTTATCCTGGTGGTGGACCACTACCAAGGCCTTGTTCTTCCCCACCTCATCACAGCATGAGTCCCAGCAAGAGCACCTGTCCTACCACCCACCTGAGGCATCATTTTGGGATGACCCCACAGACAGGGAGACAGAGACTGGTAGCCCCTCATTTGTCAACCCCAATATCCGGAAGGTGCTGGAGATGTTGATCACCAAGAAAGCAGAACTGAAGGTGTGGAAGGAGGGAGTAAAGGATGTGTCACTGTCAGAACAGAAGGGCTTAAACCACCACCTGAAGTCTACGGGGAATCTGTGGAAATCACTGGGTGCTGAGCAGAACTCCACAACCCCCCAACCCTTCTGGAGTATGAATGACCAAGCAGAGAAGGTACCTAGTCATTGGCAGATCTCACATCTGCAATTCTTGGGGGACCACCAACAGCAAGAATTCAGCCAGCTCTTCTGGGGTCTCCCCTCTCTGCACAGCGAATCCCTTGTGGCTATTGCCTGGGTGGCTGGGAGCTCTTCCTACCCACAGCCTGTTTCAGTTTTGTTCAATGGCATGTGTAACCACTGTCCAGCTCCAATTCGGCCTAGAACACCTTCAGGGCTCTTGCAGGTCCTACCTGTGCCCCTCCCGGGGGCACAACCTCAACATCTGACTGGAAACTTGCCCCAGTCCCAGGCCCCACCTCTGGCTCAGATCCAGACCCAGACACAGACCCATCCTATACCCTCCCTCCCAATCCAACCTCCTTCTCTGCCTCAGATGAGGGCCTCTGGGGTGTCGTGCCCTACATCTCAGAAGAAGGTACAATATTTCATCCCACCTGACATTCAAAACCTGGAAT
>PVIW01017523.1:0-13792 GCA_004026585.1 Noctilio leporinus
AAGCATAATACTCTCCAGTTCCATCCATGTTGTTGCAAAGGGTACAAGTTCCTTCTTTCTTTCTGCTATATAGAATTCCATTGTGTAAATGTACCAAAGTTTTTTGATCCAATCATCCACTGATGGGCACTTAGGCTGTTTCCAGCACTTGGCTATTGTAAATAGTGCTGCTATGAACATAGGTGTGCATAGGTTCTTAAGAATTGGTGTTTCGGGATTCTTTGGGTATAGTCCAAGTAGTGGAATGGCTGGATCAAAAGGCAGTTCCATTTTTAGTTTTTGAAGGAAACCCCATACTGTTTTCCACAGTGGCTGCACCAGCCTACATTCCCACCAACAGTGTATGAGGGTTCCCTTTGCCCCGCATCCTCACCAACACTCGTTATTTGTTGATTTGCTTTTAAAGATTTTATTTACTATTTCCAGAGAGAGGGTAAGGGAGAGAGGCAGAGAGGTTGAGAAACATCAATGTATGGTTGCCTTTCACCTGCCTCCAGCTACAAACTTGGCTGGAAACCTGGCTTGCAACCTGGTTATATGCCCTGGCTGGGAATTGAACCAGTGACCTTTGAATTTGCAGGCTGGCACAGACCCACTGAGCCAGCAGCTAGAGCCTTCATTGTGATTTAATTTGCATCTCTCCGATGGCTGATTTTGACCATTCTTTCATATGCCTGTGGGCTCTTTGTATGTCTTCCTTGGAGAAGTGCCTGTTCAGGTCCTTTGCCCATTTTTAAATTGGGTTGTTTGTCTCCTTGGTGTTGGGTCATGTTGGTTCTTTATGTATTTTGGAGATCAAACCCTTGTTTGAGGTGTCATTGGCAAATAATGTTTTCCTGTATGGTTGGTTTCCTTTTCATTTTGTTGATGTTTTTCTTAGCTGAGCAGAACTTTTTCAGTTTGATGTAGTCCCTTTTGTTTATTTGTTCCTTTATTTCCCTTGCCCTGAGAGATAAATCAGTGAAAATATTGCTAAATGGGATATCTGAAAAATTTTTTGCCTGTTTTCCTCTAGGGCTTTTATGGTGGCATAGCTTATGTTTAAGTCTTTTATCCATCTTGAGTTTATTCTGATATATGGTGTAAGTTGGTGGTCTAGTTTCATTTTTTTGCATGTGCCTGTCCAGTTCTCCTAAGACCACTTGTTGAAGAGGCTATTTGCACTCCATTTTATGTTCCTTCCCCCTTTGTTGAATATTACTTGCCATATAGTTCTGGGTTTATTTCTGGGCTCTCTCTTCTGTTCCATTGATCTGTTTGTTCTTGTGCCAGTACCAGACAGTTTTGATTACTATGGCTTTGTAATATAGTTTGATACCTGGTATTGTGATTCCTCCTTCTTTCTCAAGATTGTTCTTCTTTCTCAAGATTGCTGTAGCTATTCAGGGTAGGTTTTGACTCCATATGAGTTTTTAAAGTATTTGTTCTAAGTCTGTGAAATATGACATTGGTATTTCAATAGGGTTTGCAAATCCTGGCTGGTGTGCCTCAGTGGATTCACACTGGCCTGTGAACTCAGAGGCCGCTGGTTTGATTCCCTTGCCAGGGCACATAACCAGGTTGCAAGCCAGGTCACCAGCTAGGTCTTCACCTGGAGGCAGATGAAAAGCATCAATACATTGATGCTTCTCTCCCTTTCTTCTTCCCTCCCCACCCTTCTCTCTGAAAATAATGAATAAAATATTTAAAAAATAAAAAATAATAGAGATTGCATTGAATCTACAGTTGGCTTTTGGTAGTATGGACATTTTAATGATGTTAATTCTTCCCATCGATGAACATAGTATATGCTTTCCTTTATTTGTATCTTCCTTAATTTCTTTTAAAAAACTTTTATTAGTTATGTTTTTTAAAGAGAAGGGCAGGGAGAGAGGAAGAAAGGGAGAGAAACATCAATGTATGGTTGCCTTTCACCTGCCTCCTACTACGGACCTGGCTTGAGACCTGGCTTGCAACCTGGTTATGTTGCTCTGGCTGGGAATCGAATCAGTGACCTGGATATCTTGATCCTTTGAATTGTGTTTTTAGTCTCCATGTCATTTAATTCTGCTCTGATCTTGATCATTTCCTTCCTTCTACTTGCTATGGGCTTTGTTTGTTGTTGCTCTTCTAGTTCTTGTAGCTTTATGGTTAGGTTGTTTGTATGAGTTCTTCTAAACTTTTAGGTAAGTCGGTATTGCTATGAATTTTGCCCTGAGGACTGCCTTTGCTGTGTCCCATTGGTTTTGGGGTGTTGTGAATTCATTTTCATTTGTTTCCAGAAACTTTTTGAGTTCATCTTTGCTCTTATTGTTAATCCATTCATTACTTAATAGCATATTATTCAGTCTCCATAAATTATGTTTTGAGGGTTTTTCCTTGAGGTTGGTTTCTAGTTTCAAGCCATTGTGATCTGAGAAGGTGCTTGGTATGATTTCAATTTTCTTAAATTTGTGGAGACTTCTCTTGCATCCTACCATGTGGTCTATCTTTCAGAATGTTCCTTGTGTATTTGAAAAGAATGTGTATTTTGCTTCTTTGGGGTGAAAAGTTCTGTATATGTCAGTTAAGTCCATTTCATCTAGAGTGTTGTTCAATGCGACAATATCTTTGATGTTCTTTTACTTGGAAGATCTGTCTATTGTTGTAATGGGGTATTGCTATTACTGTATTATTAGTGTGTTGCTATCTATATCCTTCTTGAAGTCTTCCAAGATTTCCCTTATTTATATGGGTGCTCCTACATTAGGTGCATATATGTTTACAAGGGTTATGTCTTCTTGATGGATTGTTCCCTTAAGTATTATGAAATGTCCTTCTTTGTCTCTTTTTATGGCCTTCATTGTAAAATCTGTTTTATCTGATATAAGTATTGCTACCCCATCCTTTTTTTTTCATGTCCATTTGCTTGAAGTATATTTTTCCTCCCTTCATTTTCAGTCTGCGTCAATCTTTTGCTCTTAGGTGGGTCTCTTGAAGACAGTATATATGTGGGTCATGTTTTCTATTTTTTTGTGGGGGAAACAAAATATTCAAAATTTATTCTCCAACAGCCAGCATCAGCAGATACAATTACAAGGTTCTCTCCATAACACCATACATTCAGAAGGCTCAACAGTGGGCAGGGCTCTACATGTCCTCTGTAACAGCATCCACTTCAGTGTAAATAGGTGCTACCCTCGTGTTCACTCACAATCCCAGAAGGAAAGGCACAACTTGGCAAAACAAAACAAAACAAAACAAAAAAAAACGTTTCTGGATCCTCAAGCCAGGTGCAGTCACTCAAGAGACCAACTTTTGATTTTCTCCATCCACATCTTCCACATTAAGGGGGAAAGACTCCTTTCATGCAGAAATTGGGTCTTTCCTTCGCCCTTGTTAAACCATTAAAACATCACTTGCTGTTTATTTAATATTAGATACACAGAAAAGGGGATTTAAAAAATAAATCACAGAAAACACTTTGAACGTCCAGCTGCTTCCACCAGTAAATACATCCACTCTTGGGTTTAATAAAGGGGCTAGGAACATGTTCAAAGGTCATAAAATAGGCAAAGAGAGTCTAAGCCTACCAAAATTAAAAAAAAAAAAAATACATGAATGAGGTAGATAAATTAAAGCTTTTATATCCAGGACTTCCCTGTTCCAACTTCGTAGCCTTCATGCAATAATGCTCAGGGGAGAGGGTGGAGGAATTTTCTTCATCACTTGTCATAAGTCACAGCAAGGATATTTTAATAAAAATTAGTATGTGAACCTTTAATAAGAAACATGCTCTTCCACGAGTTTCTTCAAGAATGAAAAACTCATTTATTTGGTAGAATAGGCACTGGTGAGCTAAACTAAGTCACCTGAGGTCCCCTGCTCAGATGCACGCCTGGCCTGGAGCTCAGGAGGAAGGCAGCACCTGGACAGCACGGGGAATGATATATTGGCACTCTAGGGCTCCACCTAAACTGGACTTCAACGAGCAGCAACACATGCATGGACTCCCTAAGGTCCACAGTCTGTCCATTGGACGGGAACCCAACTTACTTAAGGTCCAAGGTTGAAGGGATTGTGTAGTTTTACAACCTTAGTTTTCAAAAAAGAAAAAAATCCCACAAAGTACAATCAAAAGAAAAATGGGTGCAGGGTTGGGCGGCATACCAAGCAGGTCCCTACAAACGACAGACATTGCCTTTACCTGCATCCAGTCACCAGAGATGCCCACGGCACCCCCTCCCCTCAGATAGGCCAAACAGCTGTCTTTCTCATTGTGAATCAATGAGTTCCAACTTGAAACTGGGGACAGTCTTTGGAAATAGCTATTCTAGCTTGTACAAAGGTTTCATGTATACAGTGCGTCTCAAGTAACAAAGCTAATTTGCAAGACCCACATCTTTCCAAAATTAAAACAAAACAAAACAAAAACAAACAAAAAACTAGTATTTGTCTTCATATATTTTCTTTTTTTTTGTTCTGCAAAGCAGCATAGCAATATCGTGATTGTAGGACTTGCCTGAGGTTTTGGTCACAATTTTAAACATCTCTGCACATTGGTAAGAACACACGAGGAGATGGGTTCCCTAAAAAAAAACAACAAAAGGTCCAGTTTAGGGAGCAGTCACTACATTTCTCCTTCCGAATGGGTTCCCTGCTGCTTAGCTGACTGCTATCTTGTTTTATTCCATAAAGTGAGGGAACTGGTGCTTGGGAACACTGTCAGCAGTGCCTGGTTTTTCCACATTGGTGCTGACAGCTGACTGAGAGCCATTTATCTTGGCAACAGTGGTGTTACTGGCCATGGAGCTGGTCCCCAAGGAGACTGGGAGGGTAGGAATGCCTCCCCGCCTTGGATCACTGAGATCTCGTTGGTCTTCATGGCCACCAGGCCACCATTGAGCATGGTGGTGTACTGGTTCCACATGACAGGATCCATGCTTGTGGAAGGGGCTGGGACTTCCTCGGGGAACATCTCTGGGACCCTCTTTGCATCGGTTCCTAGAAGAGCCATGGTGTTCTTGGTGGCCAGCTTCCTCCCATGGCGAGCAGAACTGTTGCTGGCACCATGTGTCATATAGTGGACCTTCAAGTTACCTTTGGTGGTGAAAGCTTGTCCATGTATGTTGCACACAAAAGGCTTCTCCCTAGTGTGGGTTCCCTCGTGGATCTGGAGGGTGCTGGCTGATGAGAAGTTCTTCCTGCACCGTGAGCACGCATACTGCTTCCCCTGGTGGCATGGCTGTGCCGCTAGCAAAGGGGTCATGCCTGGGGACATGGTTATGGGTCCAAACCTACCAGGAACTTCAACTTTGACGTAGGTTGGCTGGGATCAGACAAATGTTGATGGGAGACTGCTCCAACACTTGTGCCTGTAGAGGGTGGCCTCTTTGGGTTTGACATCCACAGGGGACATGTTAGGAGGCTTCCCTTTCCCTTTCTTGGATGGATCTAATGCCACTGTGCAAAAGGGCTCTGGAAGAGCACAGAGCTCAGGGCCTGCGACAGCAAAGTACCTGGGATGTGGTTCAGGAGCACCCTTGACCCATCCGGCCTCAAGGCGAAGGAAACCAGCCCTGGGGACACAGAGCTGGTGGTGGTGGAAGGGATGTTTGCATGAGGTAGCTTGGCTTGTTTTAAGGTGTCCAGAGACAGACCCTGACTTCCAGCTTTCAGGCTGAGCAAAGCCACAGCTGCAGAAACCTGCTGGGACACGTGACTGCCTAAGGTCTTCAGGGTATCAGCTCCTGTCACGCTGCTGGAGTGGAGGGTGTGTGCGGCCCACATGTTTACCTGGACACAGATCTGCTCGGTGAGCTGGATCTGCTGTAGCTGCTGCTGGTGTAGATACAGGATCTGCTCCAGGACCCACGGGATGCTGTTGGCACTGGACCAGGGCATAGGGCCAGGGCGCAGGCAGTGCGGCCACGCTCCACTGATTCACTGCCACCTTGGTGCCCCCTAGTGCTTGAAGAGTGATGTTAGAGTTGGCTACTTTGCCTTTGGGTAAATAGCTTAAGTCCAGGGGGGTGGGGGGCAGGGGACTCTTCGTCTTTACATACAGAACAGCCTCCATCCCTAGCTTCTCCTTCATGTCCCCTGAGCTGCTGCCATCCTCCCTGTGAGAGTCTTTACTGCTAGGACCATGAAGCTGGTGGCTCAGCACAGCCCCAGAGAAGTCTTCTGAAGGCACCGGCCCCTCATTGTTATTCATGATGAGGACAGGTGGATGTTTAGTGCAATTTTTCTTATGTTCCAAGAACTCTGAGAAGCTGATGAACTCTCCGCAGCATTTCTCACAGATGTGAGTCTCCTCCTGGCGAGACCTCTTGACCGTCACTCGGTCTCCATTCATGTCATCACCAGTCCCTGGGTGGTTCATTGGAGCACCCCCCCACCCCCGCCGCCTGTGCCGCCTGAGCCCTGGTGCCACTGGAGCTGCATCTGCAAACTCCAGGGCTGGTTGCTGTGGCTGCTGCTCGCCTGGGTCCTCCTGGAGTTGATGTGTTGGGGCTTCGCCTGCTTGCACCTCCACATGGTGCGAGCATCAGGGTGCTGGGAGAACCGCGGTTATTTGCCCACTCTGCCACAAATTCCTGGAGTTGGCCATGTTTTCTTATCCATTAAGCTACCCTATGTCTTTTTATTGTTGCATTTAATCCATTTACATTTAAGGTTATTATTGACAGGTACTTCTTCCTTGACATTTTTCCCCTTTGTTCCTGTATTCATCTGTCTCTCTGTTTCTTCATATTTTTAAAGCAGACCCTTGTATTGTTTCTGTGGAGAAATTAGTTGATAACCTTATCAGAGCCTCTTTATATGTTATTAGCTGTTTCTTTCTTGCTGCTTTTAGGATTCTCTCCTTGTTTTTGAAATTTGCCATTTTAATTATGATGTGTTTTGGAGTGGGCCTGTTTGGATTCATCTTCATTGGGACCCTCTGTGCTTCCTGAAATTGAGTGACATTTTTGCTCATTAATTTAGGAAAGTTTTGTTATTACTTTTTCAAACTGGTTTTCTATCCCTTGCTTCTCTTCTCCTTCTAGTATCCCTATGATATGGATATTGTTGTGTTTCATGTCCTGTATCTCTCTGAAAATCTCTTCATTCTTTTTCAGCCTTTTAAAATTTTGTTGCAATGCCTGGTTATTTTTTTCCATGTTGTCCTCCAATTCACTGATCTGGTCTTCTGCTTCATCTAACCTGCTTTGAATTCCTTCAATTGTGTTCTTCAGTTCAGAAATTGTATTCTTCGTTTCCTCCTCATTCTTACTAATGGTTTCTATGTCCTTTTTAATGCTGGTATAATTTTCAGTAAGTTCCTTGTAGTTTCCCTGGAGTCCTTTGTAGTTTTCTTTGAGCTTGTTGAGCTCATTGAGCTTTCGTATAACCATTTCTTTGAATCCACATATGATAGTTTGCTTGTTTCTATTCCATTTAGCAGTCTTTCTGGTGATTCCTCCTTTCCTTTTGGTGATAGACTTTTCTTTTTCTCCCCTTTTTGTGTGTCTGTTGTTGCTTGCTTTTGTTTCTTAGATTAATCTGCTATGATTCCCTGCTTTAGTGGAGTACCCTTCTGCGGGCAGGAGATTTGTGGAGATCAGTGGTGCAGGCTCCTTGATTTCCTCAATTTGTTGCTCTTGGCGTGCCTTTTGTGTCATTAATTTGGGCTGTTTGTATTTTGGGTTTTTTTTTTGTTTTTTTTAAAGATTTTATTTATTTTCAGAGAGAAGGTCAGGGAGGGAGGAAGAAAGGAAGAGAAGCATCAATGTGTGGTTGCCTTTCACCTGTCTCCAGCTACGGACCTGGCTGGAGACCTGGCTTGCAACCTGGTTATGTGCCCTGGCTGGGGAATCGAACCTGCGACCTTTGGGTTCGCAGGCCTGCGCCTTATCCACTGTTCTACCAGCCAGGGCTTGGGCTGTTTGTATTTTGGATTTGGTTTATGTGTTGCTCCTTGATGAGTTTTTCACTCAAGTTGGCTGATTGAGACACTCCTACCACTCTCATATACTGTTATTGAGCTGTTCCTAAAATAAAACTACCAGTCCAGGCAAAATAGCCACACCTTAAAAGATATCTTACACCCTTAATCACACTTTTAACTGCATATGAGTATAGCTAAATACCCGTATCCTCAAAGATAACCCCCACCCTTATTCACACCCTCAGCTGAAAATGAGCCAGTCTTAATAAGGATGTAAATATAATAAGACTATTATAGGGTGGGGGGACAGAGGGGAGCAAAAAGGGGATGGATGTAACACAACAACAATAAAATTAAAAAAAAAAAAAGAAGACTATTATAAGAGAGGAAAGGTGCAAAGAAGTAGCAAAGATAATGGTGAGAAGTGGTGGGGGGATGTGAGAGAGAAAGCAAACTTTACTTCTTATATAGAAATGGGAGAGGGGATAATGCAGCAAGCGTGAGTGAACAGTATTAAACCTAACAGAGGTTATTTATGTTTATACTTGCACATATATACTTACATACATACATATATATATAGATAGATATAGATATAGATATAGATAATGTGTGAGAGAATAAACATACATGTAAAAAAAAACTACCATAAGGAAGTTGAATTCGAAATAGTGAAAAAGGAAAAAATTAAAATTACAAAAAAAAAAAAAAAAAAAAGAATCCAGTTGGTGAATAAGTTTCACTACAGCACTATCAACAATGTATGAACTATAATTTCTATAGATGAGATGGGGACAGGAGGTAGAAAGGAGAAAAAGAGAGATTAAGATGTGTTTGGAGGGAAAGGAGGTGGTTAATAACTTCCCTTAGATTTATAACTAAGTTTTATAGCTAATTTTGTAAAGATGCTGCACCTATCTCCCTATCCACCCTCAATGAGCACTGATTGGTCAAGGTAAAGAGAGGCCAAGCTTTTTTGAGCAGAAAAAAGAATGTGTCACACCTAACAGCACACGCACAAGAAAAGGTTTTAAGAAGCTGGAGAGGGGAGGAATACTTAGAGTGAGGAATGGGAATGAGTCATAGCAGGAGAGAAAGTACTAGACTTTAAAACAAGAGTAGGAAAAGGATCTTGGGTAGTTGAGAGGAGGAGTAAAAATATGGAATTTGGGATACACTATCATATAAACACGATTTACTTAAAATGTACTAATTGTGAGGACTGGAAGTGACTTTTGAAAAGGATGTTAGGGATTAATAATTCATGTAGCTCTCGATGTAACTCAGGTGCTTGAGGTTAGCAGTGATCCATTTCCTGAGTCTGCCTCTTTTCCTTGATTAAGTCTCTGCAGTCTGCAGTCAGGCTTCAGTACCTTGGAGTGGCAGGGCCTATCGCTTTGGAGTCTGTTACAGTCAGAGCTGGTTCTGAGTGCCACGCCTCCTGGTAGGCTGAGCCTCCAGTAGCCTAGCTGGGTTTTAGCACCACTGGTGTTTCAGGGCCCTCCCTTCACACGCTTGTTCTTTGAGGAGTGCAGCAGTGCGCTAATTGATTGCTCAGGTGATGGCTACCCCAGCTGCACTGGCTCCTTGAGGAGGGTTTAGCCAGCAGCAGCACACAGCGCTGCTGGTTGCACTGGCAGCAGGCTCCTCTCTCCCACAGTTTCCATGGGGTCTGGTGGGACACTGTGCTCGAGGGGGCCTCCCTTCCTGCTGGGGTTCTGAGTTGCCTTCTCCGTGGGTGGAGCAGTGGCACAGTTTGCTTTCACGCTGCTAGGGCCTGTGCACTCCTGCAAGTGGCAGATCTCTTTCCCTCCACCTCTGGTTCTGGTAGCCACGTTCTCTCACACAGTCTCTCCCCTGCAGGAGTTCAACTCCTCAATCCTCCCAAGTTTGTGCTTACTTTTCATACTATTTACTGCTTAAATTTCTAGTCAACAGGCAGCCTGAAGCAGTCTTTAGTCAGAGCCGCCTCTCTGGGCAGAGCCGTCCCTGCTGGCCAACATCTGGAACTGTCTCACCAACTCTCTTGTAGATCTCTGCAGTCTCTGGCCTGTGCACTTCAGAATCCAGTAGCTTACCACTCTAAGTCTTGGGGACTTGTAGCTGTCTCGAGTTCCTTACCCTATCCTTCAGCCACTCTGGCTCTTGAGAAAGCAGTCAGCGCTTCCCTATACTCTGACACCATCTTCTCACCACCCTGCAGCTTTTTGCTTTTCACAGCTGGATGCTGTTTTACTCCCATCTGTGTTGCTGTAGGCTGGGAAGCCCAGGTGCGGGCTTATAACTTGCCCTTCTCAAGGGGTACTCTGGGTTCCAGTCCCTTCAGCTGCTGCCCATGGGAGTCCAGCCAGCCCTCTGCATCTCTGCACTTCCTCCCAGTCACGTTGTGATGAAAGGGCCTCTTCTGTTCTGTCCATAGTTATAAGGCTTCTCTCCACCTGGTGTTCTGTTGGTTATTCTGGATGGTTTCTCCCCAATTAAGTTGTAATTCCAGATTGGTCCTGGGAGGAGACTGGTGTAGCTACACTTACTCCTCTGCCATTTTGGTCCTATACCTCCTATTTTAGAAGCTGAAGTATTCCACTACCCTTGTGTCCAAGATCAAACTCTCCACTGGAGTCTTGAATCTCATCCCTTCCCTTCTCAGAAACATTTTCTTGTGTATCTTCAACCTCTTTCTTCTAGCTTTTTCCTCGTCAGTATATTAACATTCTCAACTCTCTCTGAAAATCATCCCTCAATTTTATGAGACCATCCAGCTGCCCTCTGATCTTTCCATTTCCAAGCTTATTGTAAGTATACCATGCATTTACATTCTCTATTACTTCAGTGCCCAATGTTCCAGTTATACATTGCTGTGTAGTAAACCATCCCAAAACTTGGAGCTAAAAATAATAATCATTTTATTATTATGTGGGTGATAAATTTGGGAAAGGCTCTCTGGATAATTCTTCTGTTTCATATAGTATTTACTAGAGTCAATCAGTGGTATTCTGCTGGAGGGTCCAAGATGGTTTCCTTCATGCCTGGTAATTTGGTGGTAGTGTGTAGAACACTAGGCACATCTAGACTACTCTCTTTCTATGTGCTCATGATCTCTCCATGTGGTCTCTCTAGTAGGATATTGGATTTTTTACATGGTTGCTCAGGGCTCCAAAACACCAAGGCAAAAGTTGCAAGGTAACTTGCAAGTTACCTTTGAAAGTCAAATAGCATCACTTCCCTGCATTCTATCAGTTAAACATATTCACAGGGCCTACAAGACTAAAAAATGGGGGACTACACAGGGGCTGATTATGGGGAGCAATGGTTAATAGGATCCACATGTTAAAGTCTACCACACCATGTACTTGCCAAACAACAGCAATCTGGTAACACCCTTTGCTATTCCACTAAAATTGCAATCTCTGAGGGAAAGGCCTGTTAGTTGTTAAATCCAGTACATGGTTTTCAATACATGCTTTGCTTGCTTTTATGCTGAATTGGACCTCTAGGGAAAGTCTCCTTCACTTGTTTCTGTATACCACTTTTCCTTGTTTGTCTTTCACTTTCTGTCTCTCAGTTTCCTAAGTGATTCATTCTTTATGCTCTCCCCTTAATTACTGGCCTGTTATCAGTTTTTTTCTCATTCTGCACACTGTGGACCTTGAGAAGGAATGTATCTTCCAAGAAGGACTCATGGTTAATTGGGCACAATTTATAACTAGAGTCTAACAGCCATCTATGACAGAGAGGCCTCTCACAAGCATTGCATATAAGGGAAAAGCCACAGACTGAATGGCCAAGCCCCCTGCACTGAATTTGAGCTGCCTGAGTTGACTTTTATAAAGGAGTTCCTAGAGTCCTGTCCAATCAGAAATGTACAGCTATCCAGCCAGGCCCATAGCTGGAGGCAGGTGAAAGGCAACCACACATTGATATTTCTCTCTCTCTCTCTCTCTCTCTCTCTCTCTCTCTCCTTACCCCTCTTTCTAAAAGTAATAAATAAAATCTTAAAAAAAGAGAAATGTACAGCTATATCCTCATTTGCATCTTTACTAACCAATAAGAGAAGGTCCACAGTGACCAATTAGGACACACAATTCTGAACAATCATGACAGTGCTATTTGAACCAATCAAACTGCAAATTTGGATTCCTCATTTGCTTAAAATGTACCAATCAGGGACCATGGTCAGCACTTTCTCTCTCCATATAAGCAGGCCTCCCCTTTGTCTCAGGGAAGCACACTTCTGTTTTCCCAATTTGGAAACTAGTTTACCTGAATAAATTTTCTTCTTTTACTACACCCCCAGAGTGGGGACTCCTAATTGGCGTTATATTGGTAGCAGCAAACTTTTGTTAAAATGCTGTCTGGTTATATCGCCTACATCTTATTTATAACTGATCTACTGGTAATTCCTCAATATATTATATATCTCCATCCCAGATCTTTCCCTAGTCCTTCAGATTCATATGAACTCTCACTGGCTTTCTCATAGGTACCCAAACATGGGCACAGCTTCTCCCTTAAACTCACTCTTTCTTATTCTTTGTCCTGTATTAATCATCCTTCCAGATGCCCAAGGCAGATACTTGGAAGTCATCCTTAACTCTGCCCTTCCTCTTAGTCCCCCTCCAATACTTTTGTCACTAATCCCCAACCATTCAACCTGCTAAAAAGCTTTTCAATTTATCTACCCCTCCCCACCCCAGATACTAGGTCAGGCAGAGGACTGGTAGGCTCCTGGCCTGTCATTCTCATCTATTAATGGCACAGAAATTACAGCTTACTGCAATAAACTCAAATAGTTCTTTCTCTTTTTTTTAATTTTACAATTTTTAATTTGCTAGTTTACATGGTTTGTCTCCAAAAGAATTACATTACATTCAGTATTTCCATGATCGACTATGGTACATTTTTGAGCTAGCATAATAATACACGAGTGTCCTAAAAGCATTGGCCATGCAAACTGTTTTAAATTATATTGACATTGGCTCAATACTTTCAGGACAGACCTCGAAAATAAAAGGAGGAATTTTGGAAATGTATCACAGTAAATTCCCAAAGACCTGGTCTTTCCATAGCTCTCCAGTGAGTTATGACATTTCTTGTTTCTTTATTTTTTTTTTCTTCCTTCCTTCCTTTTTTTTTTTTCATTCTCTCTCTCCCTCCCCCTCTTTTTCCTTTTTTTTTTTTTTTTTTTTGCTTCACACACCATTCACTAGAAACACAATTGTAGTACTTTTGTATGTTTGAGTGGAAGGGAGAAGGGGAGAAATATCAATTTAGTTGCTTCTCATAAGCTTCTGGACTGGGGATCCTATGTGACTGGGCAGGGAATAGAACCCTCAACCTAAGTATGTGTCCTTACCAGGAATCGAACCCACAACCTTTTGATTATGGGACAGCTTTCCAACCAACTGAGCCACACCAGCTAGGGCTAGTCCATGGTGCCTTATGTTTTCCTCTTTTGTTTTCTATGTCCACTTTGCACTAAATAAGCTCCTCTTTTCCCATGTGTACTTCTTTTTTTTTTTTTCTTTTTTTAAAAATTTTATTGTTGTATTACATTCATCCCCTTTTTGCTCCCCTCTGTCCCCCTCCCCACCCACCCATTCCCCCCAAAGTCAATCCCACCTGTTGTCCATGTCCATGGTTCCTTTATACTAGGTTCTTGTCTAAGCTGCTCCCCTTTCTTGCCTCTGCCTTCCCCCTCCCCTCCCTCCAACCCCTTTCCCCCTGACCACTGAAGGCCTATTCCTTGTATTCATATACTTGGTTCTGTTTTGCTTGTTGTTAGTTTTGCTCATTATTGTCCCGTAATGGGTGAGATCATATGATATTTGTCCTTCACTGACTGGCTTATTTCATTAAGCATAATACTCTCCAGTTCCATCCATGTTGTTGCAAAGGGTACAA
>PVIW01017524.1:0-13776 GCA_004026585.1 Noctilio leporinus
CAAGCTCTTTAACATTTGTTGCAGTACTGGTTTGGTGTTAACAAACTCTTTTAGTTTATTCTTGTCTGGGAAGCTCATTTCTTCTTCAATTTTAAATGATATCCTTGCTGGGTAAAGTAGCCTTGGTTGTAGGCCCTTGCTTTTCATCACCTTGAATATTTCACACCACTTCCTTCTGATCTAGAATGTTTCTGTTAAGTTATCAGATGCCAATCTAATTGGTGCTCCCTTGTAGGTAACTACTTGTTTTCCTCTTGCAGCTTTTAGGATTCTTTCTTTGTCTTGGCACTTGAATTGTGAGTGTCTTGGTGTAGGCTTCTTTGAGTCAACTTGTTTGGAACTCTCTGTTTCCTGGACTTGTGTGTCTTTTTCCTTCACCATATTAGGAAAGTTTTCAGTCATTATTCCATCAAATAGATTCTCAATCCCTTGCTCACTCTCTTCTTCTGGTATTCACATAAGGCAGATATTGTTATGCTTCATGTTGTCCAAGATGTTTCTTAAGCTCTCCTAAAAAA
Organism: Noctilio leporinus; assembly: GCA_004026585.1. NCBI lineage: Eukaryota > Metazoa > Chordata > Mammalia > Chiroptera > Noctilionidae > Noctilio > Noctilio leporinus. The sequence continues at coordinate 519 of PVIW01017524.1, forward strand.
AAAAAAAAGTGCTATTCTCAACCTTGTTTTCCAAATCTCAACATTCCTTCTAGTATATTATTTATTTCAAATATTGCATTCTTAACTTCTAACTGGTCCTTTTTTATGGTTTTCTTGTCTCTTTTAATGTGGTTGAATATCCTTAGAATTCTTACTCTAAATTCTCTATCTGAAAAATTGCTTGCATATACTTTTTCTTCTTCTGTAAGTAGTCAAGAGTTATTGAGGGGAGCAAAAAGTGGATGGATATAATACAACAACAATAAAAAAAAAGAGTTATTGAGTTTTTCTTAGAGCCTTGGGATAGCTTTGTCAGAAATGTTTATTAAATCATTCATTGGCTGAGTAACAAGGATGGATTTTATGGATGTGAGACCATAATCAAGAAGACCATTAAGGAGGGAGTGCAATGGTCCAGTTCAAAGATGGGGTTGACCTGAACTAGGGAGGAAGGAAGGGGCCATATCCCTAAGCAGCCTGTGGCACAGTGGTTAAGCACACAGGCTCTGCAGTTATTAAGCCTGGAATCTTGTCCCCATTGAAACAGAGACTTGGGCAGCATTTTTATTTTCTGCTCTAAGCCTCAAATCTTCATTTCTAAAATAGAAATATTAATAACAATTTCATTAATTTATTGTGAAGGCTGAATGAGATAACAAATGCCTGGCACCTAGCAGATGCTCAGAAAATGTTTCTTGAGAACATGCTGATGAGGGTAACAAAAGTCACTGACTGCATATTTAGCATTATTTTAAAGTAAGCACAAGTAAAATGAAATGAAAGTAGGTGCCTTATTTGTCCTAGAGAAAAAAGGATTGGTAGACCAATAAATAAACAGTAATACTCTTCAGTGTATCCAACCATAATCTTTGTAAACATTAGCAGGTTTTGAAACAGTGGCCTTGGTTTATGGTAGGAGACAGAATACATTATGTCCACAACTCTGGAGATAACACACAGGCTATGACTTGTGGGAAGAAGAAAAGTGTTCTTTTCTTCATGAATCACGTGAGACCAGAAGAGCCACACTATATGATTGTCAGGGCAGGTATGTAATGAGAGTGGGTGGAGTGGGAGAAAACATGAAATTTGACTCAGAAAATCTGAGTGTGGGTCTTAGTTTGCCACAATTATTTGTTGTGTTAACCTGAGTATGTTTCATAATTGCTCTGTACCTCAGTTTCTTCATCCCTAGGAAGGGAATGATAAATAATAATAAAGATATAGTATAATAGCTTACCTCACATAGTTGTAAAATTCAAAGATGGTAGAGATACAAACATCATTAACTATAAAACAGTGTTTGAATGTTAGTTAAATTTTGCTAAGTGAAGGTGGGGCCCTGGGGCAAGGCTGGGTATCTGGGAGCTGCTCCACACCATAGCTCAGCAAGTGTCAAATCCAAGAAAGAATTCAATTATTGCAGCGTGTAATTTTCTGTTTGCAAAGCTCATATTGTGTATGTAATTGAATCAGAATAAAGAGATCCAAAGGCTGCGAGCTTGGGATAAGGCTTTGGAGCTGGACTGTTGTGAAGCCAGGCTAGAGGGTGGTGGCTGCCAGGGGCTACCTGGGGGAAGGTGAAGGAGGGATGAGGGCATGGGTAGGGGGTGGGCAGAGGGCCAGCCTGGCCCTGGCAGCCAGGGTACTGTACCCTATTTTCCTTGGCTCCCCCAAGCCTTGTTTTCCTCAGATACAGATGCTCTGCTGCCTGGAAGACATTTCTAGGAGTCACTCACCCCTGGCTGTACATGTCTTTCCTGTGCTGGGACAAGAAGGCCATGCTACCCCAGTCTGAAGGTTTCTTCCTATCTCATTCAGCCCACCTTTGTTCTCCTCCTCACTGCCCATTGCTGGTTCCAACAGTGCACATTTAAAGCCACAGAAATACCCTTTGAGAAAGGACATGGAAAACTATGTCAGGGGTCAAAGGGTACCTGGAGTCGGCTGTCTAACAATTCTTATTTTTCAGGGACTGCCCTAGTTTCAGGGCTGAGGGCAACTCCTCAACTCTGAGCACATTAAGTGGTTGGCCCCCCTGATTTAAGGAGAGGGAGATTTCTGAAAAATGAACAGTGAGACCAAGAGAACCAGGTAAGAACCTATATGAACCTGGAAAACAAATGCCCCCCTCTTGGATTCTGTCAGTCAACACGGCCCCTAAGGCCAGGAGACAGCACCCTGCCTGTGCAGGCTGTGAGGGAGGACATGGTGGCTGTGGCTTTTCTGAAGTGCTGATGGATGGACAGATAGGGAAAAGAGGTGAAGAGGGAAAGTCTCTCTCCCAGTTCTCTTTGCACTTATCTGTCCCAAGGCCTTGTCACTTTGACCCAGCTTGCACTGACTGCTCACAGGCACCAGTATCCCAGCACCTACTCCCTAGCTCTAGCCTCACTCCTCCTTTCCATCTTCTCTGCCAGCCTGCTGCATCCCTTCTATTCCTCTCCAGCCCTGTGGGGAGCCAGTGGGATTTGGCAGTTGGTCCAAGCCAGGGAGACTAAGAGACTGAATTGCTGTAAAAAGCCAAGAGCACATTGGAGTCCAGCTGCCTAATGACATTTCCAGAGCAGTAACAGTTGGACTCCAAGACAAACAGCCAACAGCACTAGGAGAGGAGACTGGCAGCTAGGGGTGGAGGAGGCAGAAGAGGAGGAAAGAAGGACTGGGAGAAAGACAAAGTGAGAAAAAAAAACACATCACACCCAAACTCAGTGGCTCAGAATCTGTCCCACACCTGCAGAATCAGAAACACTTATTAATAGCCAGCAAAAGGCAAAGAGGAAGTGTCTCATTGTCTGCCGCTGTCATTCCTCACTGTGATGAGCACTTAAAATGTCAAGACCCCTTTCAGCAGCTATGCGCAAGCAATCAGGGCCTCTCATCGGTCACTGGGGTGCCTCAGCTGCTGTGTCTCAGTCCTTAGGACTATTTCTAGGCTGTGTGTGGAAGCAGGTGTGTGCAAGCACACAAACAAGCACTGTCTTTTCGAGGGCAGCCTATGCGGAAAGGTCCAAAAGGGGTGGTGTGGGGGTTTGTCTGCTCTGGGATGTGGGAGATCACCACACAGGATGTGTAGAGGATGGAAAGTCTGGGCAGGGGCAGGGAAGACAGAGGAAGGTTTACCTTGTTTAGAGGGTGGGAGCAGTCTGCTGCCATGGAAAGGTGATTCCACATGAAGCTTTTTGACAACAAAGGACTGTTTCCTGGAAGTGGGGATTCCAGTTGACAGTGTCAGGTTTTTTTTTAAGATTTTTTTTTTTTTTTTTTTTTTCAGAGAGAGGGGAAGGCTGAGAGGGAGAGAAACATCAATGTACAGTAGCCTTTCACCTGTCTCCAGCTATGGACCTGGTTGGACACCTGGCTTGCAACCTGATTACGTGCACTGGCTGGGAATAGAACCAGCGACCTTTGGACTTGCAGGCTGGTGCCTTATCACTGTGCCACCAACCAGGACTGACAGTGCTACTTTTGAGGACAAAGTAAGACAAACCAGGCTGTCACTACAGTAGCAGCTGGGGTTCAGATGAGCTAGCAGGAAGGACCCCCTGATTTGTAGCAGTAGTTATAAGCTAAACTGGGCTGGAAAATCCCTTTCCCTGAGGACAGTTACCTGCTGTCCTTTAATATTCTAAAGTTTATGGTGGAGCTGAGGGTGGGGGTATAGAATAGAAGACAGAACTGCTGAAATACAAAACTTTCTCCTGAAGGTATTGTACTATTCTGCTGGGCTGTGGTAATAAAGTATCACACACTGGGTAGCTGAGACAGAGAAGTTGATCATCTCATCATTCCAGAGGCTAGAATTGCAAGATGGAGGTGCTGACAGGGATAGTTCCCTGTGAGGCTGTGAGGGAGTTGGCTCCATGCCTCTTGCCTAGCTTCTGGTGGATCCTGGCAACCTTTGGCATTCCCTGGCTTGTAGAGGCATCAGTTCAGTCTACCTTCATGTTCACATCGTGTTCTCCCATGTGCATGTCTGTTGCCTGTAACAAGGGTACCGGCAAGTCATATTGAATGAGGGGCCACTCTACTCCAAGATGACCTCATGTTAACTAATTATACCTATAAATTAATTGTAACTAACTGTATCTGTTTCTAAATAAGGTCATATTTTGAGGTACTGGGTATGAGAAAATATGAATGTTGGGGTGACACAATTCAATCCATAACACATGTCAGTCAGAATGAAATAAACTATCAGGAGAGTGACCCAGAAAGCTAGGAACTAGAGAACAAATTGCAGCCTCTGTTCCCCTTGGTTCCATAAAGACACATCGGTATTATTTGTTTCTACTGGAGGAGCCAGGGTCTGCTTCTGCCACTCAGACATTCTCCATAGCCCCCACTTATACTCCCCAGAGCAGCAAACAGCCCCAGATGGCACAGCTGACGGAGCACCCTATAACCTTATCTTAAATGACCAGCTAGTGCCTAAAGCATCTGACCATGAGAAACATGAGGAGGACTGGAACACACTTCCAAATTCCCCACTGGACATTTTGGGGATGACTTGGTGAATATGTTCACCTGTGAAAGCACAAAAGGTAAAATTATTGCCCATTTTGCTTTTTGCTGACCTGACTATGACATGGCCTAGCAATCTGGTTAGTGTTCAAAGAAAAACTTAGCCCATTGCTCAACATACTCCATAATGCCCATCCAATTCAATTAGTTAATAGAATCATGAAATGTCAGTGCTGGAAGTATAGAGATAATTCAGCCTGAGCCCCTCATTTTTCAGATGAGGAATAAGGTTGAGAAAAGGTTGAGTTTCCCCCCAACACAGTGCATGTCCCATGTGTAAACACTAAGGTTTGAGGGTTGCCAGTCTGGTAACCTTAATTCAGTGAACATTTCCCGAACACCTGCTGTAACCAGGGCCCAGGCAGAACACTATCCTGGACAAGGCAGGGATGGGTGTTGTCTAAAAAGACACAGCCCTTGCCCTCAGGAAACTGTCTGGTGGGGAGGCACAGTTGCTCACCTCCAATGAGGAGTGCTTGGTGTAACTCCTTTCTCCTATCTGTATTACCTATTTCCCCTCACACCTATAGGCTGGGGCTGCCCCTTTGACACGTGGCCCAAACTATCTGAAGTTGACTAGCTGGCATGCAAAGAAACTCTGACTCAGGCCTCATTGCCCTCCTTTAAAGAATAAGACAACGAAAGAGAACACCTGGGAGTAGGAACAGGCATCCCACAACCTGACGCAGGCTTCCTGTTCTCTCATGGCCAAATCCTAGTTCCTCTAGCATCCTCCTTACCCAGTCATGAACTGGGCAAAGGGCCAGGTATGGGCATTTGAGATGGCATGAAAGCTGGCCCAGGGCGGCTGCTCCAAGCTGTGTTGTCTGCAGTTCCCTATCTACTCTTCCCTAGGCCAGGGCTGGTGCAGTCAGCTTGTGTGAATCTCAGCCTCCCCTTCCGGTCCTAGGCTGGGCCAGGAGATCACACGGAAAGATCAGCAGGAGGCCATTCATTGTCACTGAACTCTCTGAAAATCCAGAAGACTCAGGTCCTGAGTCATCCCCAGATGAAACTAGATTTTGGGAATGAAAGAGGGGTTTGGAATAGTAGGCTGGTTGACTTCCTTCTAGGTTCCCTCTGGAGAGGAAATTGAACTCTCATCTTCCAGTCTGAAAGGGAAGGAGGCACCAAGAGAGCAGATCTGAGTTGCAGAAGGGCGTGTCACAGGGATGGGGATTTATAAACACTCAGAGGCAACACTGTGTCTCTTCATTGATAGTCATGGTAACACATACTGCTGGAACTGTGGCTGGCATGGGACCTGCTCTTAAGGGTCTGCAAATGCAGGCAGTGTTATGCCATTTTCCATTTATCTTTGTTGTCATTGTTTTCATTGCTGTTTTAAATTCTTCAAGATTATGAAAACCACAAACCCAAATGCAAGAAAGCACCATGCACACGCACCCCAAAATCCTCACACGTCCCTGTAAATCTAAACTCCCTTCCTCTCACGTTCCCTGCAAACAAGGCTCACAGAGCCCCAAATACACTTGGGAATGGCACCCATACTGAAACAAAGACATCCCTGAAGTGTTCCTATGCTCACACAAATAGAAACACAAATGTACATGAATACATCTTTGCTTATTCCTGCATCTGCTTAAAAATACATGCTACCATCATCAGAGACAGGTTGGGAACTTGAGCCTTTTCATGCATGCATTTTCATGCATGCATGCATTCAGCTTCAACTGACATCTTTCCTGCATATTATGTACCTTCTTGCTTATAGACAAGCAAGTATACAGTATGGTTATCTGGGCTTTCTGAATGTTTTCACATCCAAGGTCACAGATGTGGCAATATACTATGTCCAAGTACAAACAATGGACATATATCTCCTTACTCCACGTGCTTGAGCACCCATGTAATTGTTTGCAGCATCTGCTCCCCAAAATGTACATCCTCAACCAAAGACAAATGCCTGTCCATCTTCTCTTATGTCCAAGTAATGCTTTCTTGGAGCTGTGAGGGCATACTTGTTGGTCAAGCACAAACACACCAGCACAGGCTGGCGAACACATCCTCTACGGCAGAGTCTCAGTTCATGCCTGGTGTTTCTCCTTCTTGCTCTCACCCTACACTTCAGCAGAGTACCTTGAGTCAGTGCCTTTCATCTACCCCATGCAAGGTGAAGCAGTGAACACAGTCACAAACTCTGCTTTGAGGCCCACGGGCTCCTTGGCAGTTAAAACCAGGCAGCAGTGTCATAGGAAAGCCAGTGTATCTTTTCTTAATTGCGCAAGTCTCCCAAGGAGGCAGAAAAATCAAAGCCTCTCCATTTATAATTCCTACACAACAAAGACGAATAAATACAGAACTCTCTGAAAAAACTGAGACTTCCTTTCTTTTCCCTCCCTCCCCAGAAGAAAAGACAAACAGAAAACAAATCAATAACCAAACTGAACTAAAAGGAGCAGTTGTGGAATGAAAGGCTCAAGGCAGCTTCTAACCCCAGAAATGTCCTCTATTGACCTCAGGGCAGGAATGAGAAGGGACTGGTACAGTAGGTGTCTAGCAAACAACCAGAGAAAGATCTCAGGATCCCAGCACACAGGAGGCCTTTAATTATAAAAATGCTTAGAACATTCCCTAAGTATGACCTGTGCCTCTGTTTTCGGGTGAAGGGAGATGCATAAGAAGAAAGGGAGAGCTAATGTCACTGGTTCTTTTGTCCACACAATGAGGGTCTTACGGCTTTATCCTCCTGCTGTGGAAGGTCTCCTCTCTCTTCCTCATCCCTCAAAAAATGAATAGGCTGTTCTTTTGTTGCTCACCTCCTCCTTGCTTGGTCCCATGCTAAAGCACTGTGCAGGATCCATAGGTCTAACATTTAGTCTCTGTTCCCAAGACTGCAATTAATTAGAAGAGATTAATGTTACCTGGAAAATATTATATCCTTATTTTAGTCAACTCAGGGTGCTGTAACCAAGTACCATAGGTTGAGGGACTAAAACAATAGAAATTCATGTCTCATAGTTCTGGAGGCTAGAAGTCCAAGATCAAGATGCTGGCAAATTCAGTTTCTGCTCAGGGTTCTTCCTGCCTTGCAGACAGCCACCTCACTATGTCCGCAGATGCCCTTCCCTTTGTGTGTTTGTGGACGAGAGAACCCTAGTATCTCTGCCTCTTCTTAAGGATACCAGTTCTGTAGAATCAGGGCCTCATGGTTATGACCTCATTTAATCTTCACTAGATTTGCATAGGCCTGATATCCAAATATAGTTACATTGGGGGTTAGGGATTCAACATGGGCTTGGGAGTGGGCTACAATTTAGTCTGTGACATTCCCTGTCCCTCATGTCATCTTTTGTTGAAGGCAGAAAGGCAGATACCAGAGAAAGCAGACAAGGCCAGAAGAATACTGCCTGTGGCAGGTGCTTTGGTATGAGAAGCCATAGATTATACACCACCACATAGGCCAAAAGAAAAGTATGCAGTCTTAATCCTTAGGTCATGCATGCCTAACCAGCAAATATGACCAAAGACAGAAGCTTATACCTGTATTCCTTCATGTTCTAGGAAGACTAGAGCCCATCAAGCAGGTGACAGAAAAGGCCAACTGCTGGCTCACACATGGAAGGATGCTGAAACTTAATACAAACATTCTCCTTCCCTTTGAGAAGGGAAGGCAACTGTGTAAGCTCACATGGAATGCAGTATAGGATCAAACATGAGACTCAAGAAGGTAGCTATCTGTTAGGGGAACTTTTACAGTTCTTTTACTGCCCAGCTCAAAAATTATCTTCTCTATAGGCCACTCCTTGCCCCGGTGCACACACACAATACGTGCAACAATCATTGCTTTTTATTCTACACATTCATAGCAGTTGGTGCCAACCTTTGTAATAGCATGCTCAAGTTGTCTGCTAGGTTTTGGTCATTTCACATTTTTAAGGATGTAAGCATGTTGAGGGCTGGACCTTGTCTGTATGGTTCACAATGTTAGCTCCAGCATATAATGAATGGAGCCTCAGCACCAGCGTGATCAACTATCCTGTTTTGCCTGGGTTGAATGGGTTCCCAGGGCAATGGACTTACAGTTCTAAGACCAAGGCAATACCAGTCAAATTGAAATGATTGGTCACCCTACCCAGCACATGGTGAGCATTTTAGTAAACAGCTAATATGTAAGTACTATAATAGATAAGGGAAAGATTCAGGAAAAAATTACAGAATGATCAAAGGCATGAGGGTAGTAAGGAAAACTATCATATGTAGATTCACTAAAGATAAGGCCTTACTGGTTTAGGAAAGAAGAGGCTGAAAGTATATATGACCCCAAATCAATAATAAGATCATAAGCTGAAAACACAAGAAGCTTTAAGAATATTTGGGTATGCCATGGTTTATAGGGTCATAGGGGATAAGTTCAAGTTTGGTGGTCTATCTGCAGCTCTTTAAAGCTGATGTGCAGAAGGACAATATATTTCTCCAAGTCCCTGTTAGAGAGATACCTCTGGATTACATGGCCCATGAGCTGAATAGCTATTTCCTTTCTCCACATAAATATTATCATAACAGCTTTAAAAGGAATTGTAAAACAGGAAAATAAATCACTCCACTTGTATAAACCCAACCCAAAAACTAATTTTCTTTTCATATGTTCCTTTAGTCCTTTCTCAGAGTTTTACATAATTATAATCTGGGTGAAGATACAAGTTTGCATACCATTTTTAAAACCATAAAATTTGTGGGAAACACTTTCTACATTGCTAGACTGTTTCAGTAGTAATTCTTTTAAATAGTATAATAGTCTGGAACTCACTTAAGAACTCCCCTATTGTTGGTATTTAGATTGCTAACAATTTTCTACTAATGAAGATTATCCTGCAATGAATACCTGTGTGCCCATTTTTTTGTTCTTTCTTCTGTAATATTTCCTTAAAATAAATTCCTACAACTAAGATTATTAGGTAAAGAGATAGAATAATTTTTGCAGTTTATTTATGCTTTCACCAAATATTTATTGAATATTACTATGTGCCAGAGACTGTGCAGTGCACTGAGGATACAAAGATGAAAGAATTAGTTTCTGCCATCATAGAATTCACAGATTAGCAGGGATACAAACATATAAGTGGCACAGTTTGATAAATGCCATGATTGTGATAAAGGCAAAGCTACAGGGCCCAGAAAATTATTTCTAAAGAGCTGGAAGAGAACTATGGTCTAACAAGCTGCTCCAGAATAGAACTTACTTGCAAATTACTAGAAAATTGTGGGAAATATAAACCTGGTGAAAAGGTAAGGAAGGACATTCTGGAAAAAGCTACAACAACAAAAAAAAAAAAAAGAAAGAAAGAAAGGAAGGAAGAAAGAAAGAAAGAAAGGAAGGAAGAAAGAAAGAAAGAAAGAAAGAAAGAAAGAAAGAAAGAAAGAAAGAAAGAAAGAAAGAAAGAAAGAAAGAAAGAAAGAGAAAGAGAAAAAACAGAAAGATCCAAGTCATGGCAACTCAAGAAACACAATGCATTCCAATATTTACTGGTGGCTTGACAGTGCTGGGGCATAGGTGTGGGTATGGAGTGCACACCCAGAAGGCAACAGAGTAGAGAGTAGTGCTGATGGTGTTCTCGAGTACCAGAGCAGCTAGAAGACAAGATAGGGAGCTTGAGACGTCTTCAGAACCCTAAGAATTGAAGCGGTAAGCATCTGGACACAGGGGAGCACAGCCTAGAGGCAGAGGAGACCAGCAGGACAGTAGGTGGGGCGTTCCTGAATGACCGGCTGGCGGGCCAAGGTTGGCTCTGGGCAGTGGCGGCTCTGCCCAGAGGGGCGCATTTGACTGAGGCCAGCTCTGGGCTCCCTGGCCTGAACAGTGAAGTGCAGGCAGCGAGGGCAAACGCCTTAGGGAACAGGGAACTGAACTCCTGCAGGGGAGGGACTGTGTGAGAGACTCGCTCCAGCAACAGGGAGAGGAGGCTCCTCATGGGGCTAGAGGTGGAGGAGAAGAGTCCTGCGGGAAGCTAGAGCCGGGGAGCAGGGAAGTGCCCAAGCCGGGGCAGTGAGAGGGCCAAAAACAGTGCTGCTGGGCCACCGGGGAAACAGCAGCTAGAAGTCCCTGCAAGGGGGGAGTCCCAGCCCCTGCACAACTACACAGGCCCCCAGGCTCAGTGGAAACTCCAAATGGTGAGCCAGGGAACTAAGTGGGGGTAACTAACCCGCCATTGCCTGAGACAAAGGCCGCACCGCCCATTCCTGGGAGGGGCTCATCACAGAGGCTGCTTAAAGGACTCCCCAGAGAGCTGGTTGGCTTGGAGGAGTGGTGCCCACCCCGGAAGGGCGGGGCAGTGTAGGTGGAACCTGGGCACTGTTGACGGACAGGGGTGGCCTCCTCCCAGATCTGCAGGGGCAGGGCCAGTTGTCACAGGGACCAGCAAGGTTGTGGGCTTTCCTGCAGGAGTGCTGGGTGCTCCTCATGGTCAGGAACCTCCACCAGGAGTGGGAAGGGGCACCCTGTGGGCTCCAGAATACCGGCAGCCCTAACACCCAGCGAGGCTGTGGAAGGCCCAGCCTACCTGGGGGCAGACACTCAGAATCAGCCCTGAATGTGATAATCAGAGGCCCTGCCACATGCCAAAACTGGCTAGACTATAGACTATAGACTACAAAGTCCTAACCAAGAAAAAGAGGCAGCCTCAGGAAAGGGATTGCTGCTAATCTCAAGCACCTGAGTTATACCGAGAGCAACATGAACTATTAATCCCCAACATATCCTTTGCAAAAGTTACTTCTCACATATTCTTAATCCCCCCCATACCTCAATCCACCTAAATAGTGAAGACCCTCCCCCTACTCTCGAATTATAGTCTATTCACTCTGTGGCTACAATGCATTCCCAGTCCTCAATCTAAGTATTCCTCCTTTCCCCAGCCACCTAAACCCCTTATTCTTTTCTTCCTTCCTCTTTCTTTTTTCTTTTTCATTTTTTTCTTTTTCTTTTTTCTTTTCCTTTTCTTCCTGGTAAAGCCCACAGGTTCTGGCTCCACCTGAACCAATCAGAAATCATAAAGGGTGAACAGACATCTAAACCATTTCTTTATTAATATTGATTTCTCTTTGTCTTGTGACTTTCTCCCTTTTTTTATTTTTTATTATTTTTTCTTTCTTTCTTCTTTCTTTTCTCCCTGATAAAGCCCACTGGTCCTGGCTCCACCTGGACCAAACAGAGAACATAAAGGGTGAACAGACACCTAAATCCTTTCTTTATTAATATTGATTTCTCTTTGTATTGTGACTTTCTCCCTTTTTTATTTTTTTCTTTCTTTCTTTTTTTATTTTCTCTGCTAAAAGCCCTCAGGTCCAGGCTCCATCTGGACCAGTCAGGGATTATTAAGGATGAACATACATCTAACCCCTTTCTTCTTACTATTATTATCATTTTTATTTCTTTTATCCTTTTGTATTTTTTTTTGTTTTGTTTGGTTTGGTTTGGTTTGGTTTTTTGTTTTTTGGTTTTTTTGTTTGTTTGTTTTTGTTTTTGTTTTTTTCTGCTAAAAGCCCACAGGCCCAGAATACAACCAGAAAGCCCAAATAAAGGACACATCAAGACCAGCAAGTGGAGAAAATCTGGGAGATGGCAACATTGAACTCCACAAATCTCCTATCACAGAAGGGTGCTTAATTAAGGCAAGGAAGCAAAGCAGGTGAACCCAAGGAAAGAACATAAATAAATAAATAAATAAATAGCAAGAAGGGGCACCCAAAATGGGGAAAAAAAGAATCAGTCCATCACCAAAAGGAAAGGAAAAATCCCCAGAAAGAACACAAAATGAAACAGAAGCACCTGGAATATCAGATAAGGAATTCAAAAGAATGATGATAGAGAAGCTCAGTGAGCTCAGCCACATCAAAGAAAACTATAAACGACTCCAGGAGAACTACAAAGAACTCCAGGGAAATTACAAAGAACTCCAGGGAAGTTACAAGGAACTTACTGAGAACTACAACAGCATGAAAAAGGACATGGAAACTATCAACAAGTGCCAGGAGGAAATGAAGAATACAGTAGAAGGAATCAACAGTAGGCTAGAGGAAGCAGAGGACCGGATCAGCGAGTTGGAGGATAATGTAGACAAATACTCCAAGACAGTACAAGAGAATAAAAAAAGGCTGAATAAGACTGAAGAGGGGATAAGAGAGCTGCAGGACAACATGAAACGTAACAACATCCATATCATAGGGATACCAGAAGGAGAAGAGAAACAAGGAATGGAAAACCTGTTCAAAAAAGTCATGATAGAAAATGTCCCTAACATGATGACAAAAAACATTAATCCAGTTCAGGAAGCACAGAGGGTCCCAATGAGGATCAACCCAAACAGACCAACACCAAGGCACATTATTATTAAAATGGAAAATTTCAAAGACAAAGAGAGAATCCTAAAAGCATCAAGAGAGAAAAGACAAATGACATACAAAGTGGCTCCAATAAGACTATCAAATTATTATTCAACAGAAACAATTCAAGCCAGAAGGGAATGGCAAAAAGTATTTCAAGTCATGGTAAACAAAGGCCTGCAACCAAAAATGCTCTACCCAGCAAGGCTCTCATTCAAGATAGAAGGAGAAATAAGGAGCTTCCCAGACAAAAAAAAAGACTAAAAGAATACATCTCTACCAAACCAGCATTGCAAGAAATGCTAAAGGGTCTGCTATAAAAATAAGTAAACAAATAAAATGAAGAAACAGAGAAAGCCAAAGAGGAATACAGACACAAAGGGAGAAAATG
>PVIW01017525.1:0-13787 GCA_004026585.1 Noctilio leporinus
GACAAGAAAGGGGAGCAGCTTAGACAAGAACCTAGTATAAAGGAACCATGGATATGGACAACAGGTGGGATTGACTTTGTGGGGAATGGGTGGGTGGGGAGGGGGACAGATGGGAGCAAAAAGGGGATGGATGTATTGCAACAACAATAATTTTTTTAAAAAAATCCCTCCATGTACAAATGAAAAAATAAAATTTACATGGAGAGCCCTGACTGAAAGCTCAGTGGGTAGGCACTGACCTCTGAACCCAGAGATTGCTGGTTCAATTCCCAGCCAGTGCACATAACTAGGTTTGAAGCCAGGTCTCCAGCCAGGACCATAGCTGGAGACATGTAAAAGGCAGGCATACATTGATGTTTCTCTTCCTCTATGCCTATCTCTAAATATAATGAATAAAATCTTAATAAAAAATTCATATGGAGCCAAAAATGACCCTGAATAGCTACCGCAATCTTAAGAAAGAAGAAGATAGGAGGAATCATAATAGTTGATATCAAACTGTACTACAAGGCTACCAGTAGTCAAAACAATCTGGTACTGGGATAAGAATAGACATATAGATTAATGGAATGGAATAGAGATTCCAGAAATAAACCCAGAACTCTATGGTCAATTAATATTTGACAACAGGAGAAGGAACATAAAATGGAGTAAAAATAGCCTCTTCAAAAAATGGTTTCGGGATAATTTTTTTTTTAAAGATTTTATTTCATTATTTTTAGAAGAGGGGAAGGGAGAGAGGCAGAGAGGGAGAGAGACATCAATGTATGGTTGTGTTTCATCTGCCTCCAGCCACAGACCTGACTGGAGACCTGGTTTGCAACCTGATTATGTGCTCTGGCTGGGGAATCGAGCCTGTGACCTTTGGGTTCACAGGCCGGTGCCTTATCCACTGTGCTACCAGCCAGGCAAAGTTTTCTTTTTGCTATTTCAAAATGCCTACATTAATTCATTTATTTAAATAATTACTCTTTTTAAGTAATATGAATGGCAATATTACCAAACACATGCAAAAATACATTTATTAACATATTTAAAGTACATAGTGGACTTTGAAGAGTTATTACAAAAAAATTAAAATGTGCCAATAGCTTATATAATTATTACAGTTAAATGATTGTACTTTAGATATATTGTAGCAAGATTAAGCAGTTTTTCTTCTTTAATACTGATTTTACTCTGGAATGCTATTTTTGTGAAATATATCACAGAAATGGTGTATTGCAGAACTCATTTTTGTGAAAGTTGTCCTAGAGACAGTGCCAAACCCATAGTAAAAAGGGAATTTGATTTTTGAGTCAGATCCTCCCCCCTCCAATAATATAACTCAACTTTATTTTAAGCCACTGGAACTACAACTTATTCTTTTTGGCATTTTCCATCTTAAATAGTATATATATATATATATATATATTTTATTTAGGCTGTATGCAGGTCTTACTTCTTTCAATACCCTGTTTTTCCTTTACATGTGTTTTACAAGTTGAAGCCTTCAGAAATAATGGCACTTGCAGTGCTCAGCCGGCCCCCAGAGTAGAAATTACTATGTCTACTAAGTTGAGGTAAACAAAAATCCCTAGGATTTAAATAATTTTGTATAATGGTATTCTAGCTATTTTTTGAACTTGTGGTTGACTTTCTGTGTGGTCCTAAACTAACCCCTGAACTATTTAAGAGTCTGTTGAGGTAGAGATTAGGTATGTTCACATTTCAATAATAAAGTTTACTATAGCATTAATTCCTTTTCCCAAACATCCCATTTGGGGGCCTTCATAACTGGAAATGTGTATTTCCACAATCTATTTGAAAGGAATCTCATCTAATGTACATGCTAATATGAGAATATATATTGTCTATGTACACAACTCACATAGTTTAGTAGTTTGCAACTTCCATCCAAATTGGTCTTCATTCTCAGAATTTTTTCTAACCTAAAGATTGACTGATTTCATAACATACCCATGACCACTTTGTTGCTCTTTAAAACATAAATTGCAAACAAAATCTATATATTACACACCCACAAATAAGCACATATTTTGTAACAGTGAATAAGAAAGATAGCATGTCTTCTATGTAATATACATTCACATTTTCTTACTTTTTTTCTCTTTCCTTAACTGCATTAGATTTTTCTGAGTTATCAGAACATGATTTTCCCATATTGTGAAATAATTCCAATCTAAGAAAACTTAACCTGCAGTAATGCAGGTACAATATACAAAATTAAACCTTATTTAGTAAAATCTATTTATAACAAAATCATACTAAAGCATTCATAAGTTAAAGTTTGTTCTTATCCAACTTTGATTGGCACATTTAGTACATTTACCTTTAAGATTATTATTGATAGGCACTTATTCATTATCTATTTTTTCCTTTGTACCTGGGTCCCTATCTGTCTGTTTTTTCACCTTCTTAAAGCAGACCCTATAGCATCTCTTGCAATGCTGGTTTGGTGGAGATGTATTCTTTTAGACTTCTTTTGTCTGGGAAACTCTTTATTTCACCTTCCATTTTGAATGACAGCCTTGCTGGGTAGAGTATTCTTGGTTGCGGGCCTTCATTTTTTCTTTGCTTGAAATATTTTTTGCCATTCCCTTCTAGCTTGTTGTGTTACTGTTGAGAAATCAGCTGATAAACTTATAGGAGCCCCCTTGTATGTTATTAGCTGTTTCTCTCTTGCTTCTTTTAGGATTCTCTCCTTGTCTTTGAAATTTGCCATTTTCATTATGATGTGTCATGGAGTGGGCCTGTTTGGGTTCATCTTCTTTGGGACCTTCTGTGCTTCCTGAACTTGCATGCCTTTTTTTCTCCTCAAGTTAGGGAAGTTTTCTGTCATTGCTGTTTCAAACAGGTTTTCCATCCCTTGCTCCTCCTCTTCTCCTTCTGGTATCCCTATGATATGGATGTTATTATGTTTCATGTTGTCCTGCAGCTCTCTTAAAACCTCTTCATTCATTTTTAGTCTTTTTTCATTTTGTTGCATTGCCTGGGAATTTTTTTCTACATTGACCTCCAGCTTGATAATCCAATCCTCTGCTCTCTCTACCCTGCTTTTGATTGCATTCTTCATTTCCTCCTGGTTCTTACTTATGTTTTTTTTTGTCCTTTATAATGCTTGCATAGTTCTCAGAAAGTTCCTTGTACCTTACCTGGAGTTGTTTATAGTTTTCTTTGAGCTTGATGAGCTCATTAAGTTTCTCTATCATCATTATTTTGAATTCCCTGTCTGATAGGGTGCTTGCCTCTATTTCATTTTGCACTCTTCCTGGGGATTCCTCCTTTCCATTTGCTGAGGGTTTATTTCTTTGTCCCCCCCATTTTAGGTGGCTCTTGTTTGTTTCTGCTTCTTAGATTGGTCTGCTTTGGCTTACTGTCTTAGTGGTGTGACCTTCTGCGGTATAGAGGTGCACTTTGTTTACTTCCTGGATCTGTGCATGAAATTATTATCTTTTATTAGGGGGCGGGGGATGCCGGAGGAGCTCCAACTGACTAAACCACCCAACCCATGCAGATCAAGGCTGGCAGTGATAACTACCTGTATTTTTAGATAATTTCGAAATCCTTCAAAGTGTACATGCCTGCTCCTCCGTCTGTGCACCCAGGAGCGGTTTTGGGATAATTGAACAGGAACATACAAAAAAATTACCATACACTAGAATAAGCTCAAGATGGATAAAGGACTTAAACATAAGCTCTGACACCATAAAATTCCAGAGGAAAACATTAAATGTAAAATTTCAGATATCTTCCACAGAAATATTTTCACTGATACTTCTCCCAAGGCAAAGGAAATAAAGAAGAAAATAAACAAATGAGACTATATCTATATCAATCTGAAAAGTTTCTGTTCAGCTAAAGAAAATGCCAGCAAAATTAAAAGGGAACCAACTGTATGGGAAAACATATTTGCCAATGATACCTCAGACAAGGGTTTGATATCCAAAATATGTAAAGAACTTATGAGACTCAACACCAGGGAGACAGACAGTCCAATTAAAAAATGGGCAAAGGACCCGAACAGAGAAGTATCTGAGGAGGACATACAAAGGGCCCAAATGCATATGAATGACAACATCACTAGTCATCAGAAAGATGCAAATGAAAACCTCAATAAAATACCACCTCATACCTGTTAGAATGGCAATCATTAACAAATCAACCAACAACAAGTGCTGGAGAGGATGGAGAGATAAGGGAACCCTAGTACACTGTTGGTGGGAATGCAGGCTGGTTCAGCCACTATGGAAAACAGTATAAAATTTCCTCACAAAACTAAAAATTGAACTTCCTTTTGATCCAGCAATTCCGCTCCTAGGCCTATACCCAAAGAACCCTGAAACACCAATTAGTAAGAACCTATGTACCCCTATATTCATAGCAGTGCTATTTACATTAGCCAAGAGCTGGAAACAGCCATGGTGACCATTAGTGGATGAATGGATCAAAAACTTTTGGTACATTTACCCAATGGAATACTCTATAGCAGAAAGAAAGAAGAAACTGCTACCTTTTGTGACAACATGGATGGGATTTGAGAGCATTATGCTTACTGAAACAAGCCAGGCAGTGAAAGACAAATATCATATGATCTCACCCAGGACAGGATGTAATGAACAAAACAAACAAGCAAAACAAAACCAGAGATATGACTATAAGGAACAGGCCTTCATTGTGCAGAGGGAAGGGGTCAAGGGGTGGGGGAAAGGGGAGTGGGGAGAAGGAGGCAAAGAAGGGGAGAACTTTAGTCAAGGAACTAGCATGGGTGAACCATAGACATGGACCATGAGTGGGATTGACTATGCAGGGTGGGGATAGGGAGGGTGCGGAAGGAGAGAGAAGGGGTGAGAAATGGGATGAATGTAATACAACAAAAAGAAAAGAAAAGAAAAGATACTACACCAATCTAAAAGGGCTGTATGTATTGAGGCAGGAGGACATACATGTCATAGAGGTTTCTGGTTTGCACATTTATAATGTTTCACAAAGAGAACCTCAAATTTTCTAAGCATGGGTTCTAGCCCCAAAGCTTGGGAACATATGGCATCCATAGAGATCAAGTTGAAGTCAAACTCCTGCAAATAAGTTAAAACCAAAGGTCGTACAATTTCAGAGAACAAAATCAGGATAACAAATTTCAGCCATCAAATATTATATACAAGCCATAAATTTAGACTTAAAAAATCCAATATAACTAAAATGTACAAAAACATAATTTCAGTCACCTATGGAATATAAAGCAAAAAAATCACAAATAAACCAACGACAAAGAAAAAACCTCATAAATATCAAAAGAGAATATTAATTACCAGATGGAAGGGAATATAGGAGGAGGACAAAATGGGTAAAGAGGACCAAGTATATGGTAACATAGCAGTCCCAAAACTTTTAGCACCAGGGACCCATTTTGTAGAAGTTAATTTTTCCAAGGACCAGAGTGGGGATGGTTTTGGGATGGTTCAAGTGTATTAGATTTGTATGCATTTTATGTCTATTATTATTGCACTCTCACATAAAATGAAACAATTATACAACTTACTATATGAAGAGTCAATGGGAGCCCTGAGCTTGTATTTCTGCAACTAGATTGTCCCATCTGAGGGTGATGAAAGACAGTGATATCTGACATGTGCTGCTTATGTCCAGTCTACATGATCTCATTTTGGTTGCTTTCACTGCAGAAAACCCTACTTCACAAAGATAGGGCTTTGGAAATAAAAGCAGACTTTTCAGTGCTTTTGTGACACTCTCAGGATATTCCATGTTGACCTTAATCCAGAAAGAATGGAGATTTGAAGTTGTCATAAATAAAATTTTAAGGCTACCATCATTTGTGATCTCAATATTGATCCTCTTCTAGCACAGACAAAGTTGATTCACCTAGCTTACTTACAAATGGGTCATGGATCTATTCCTTCCCAATTTAGGGGTATTTTGTGGTTGGGAAGTAATTCTCAAACTCTGTTGAAAGCTGAGATAAGTGGTCATGCACCAGTGGGGAGAAAGCAAGCCCTGGCTCAGTCTCTTTTAAATTCTCTGCATGTCAAAAATCTCAATGTTCACTTGTTGCCCCCATAATTCCAGTTTGGCTTTGAATGCATTCACTTTATCTGTCAACTTTAACACAGTTGCCATTCTCCCCTGAAGTGATAAATTGAGTTCATTGGGCAGGTTGAATGTTTCACAAGTAAACAAGTTTATTACACATGTTCTGCCAATGAAACATGCTGCCAGTGGTGACTGTTTTTCTAAAAGAAATATCTGAAGCAGCCCTTGTAACTCAGAAACTCTGGCCAGTGATCTACCTTTAGAAAGCCATCTCACTTCTGTGTATAAGAAAAGATGTGTGTGCTCTGTGCCCATCTCTTCACAGAGCTATTCAAATAAATGTGAATTAAGGGCATGTACTTGAATGTGGTTGATAATTTAATCACATCCTTTAAAAATGTGAAGTTCAGGTGACTTTTTTGGCTATCCAGAATTTCTCTATGGATGACACAGTATACAGACTCACATTTAGAAGTAATCTCTTTGACCTAAGTAGTGAAACCAGAAAGCTGTTCAGTCATGGCAGCCACTTTGTTCATGCATGTACTGACAAAATGACCAACTCAGTTTTCCTGATATGTAATCATTCAAATACTTGAATAGTTCTGTAGCTATGGTGTTGGTTGGCAACAAAAGTGCATATAATATATCCTCATGCACATTCTCCTCATAAATATATCACACAAAAATAAGCATTGTTACCTTGTCAATATCAGTAGATTTGTCAACCTGGATTGTGTACCACTGTGAAACTCATTAATCCTCTTTAATAATTGTGGTTGAATATCCTCTACTATTTCATCAATTCATCTAGTTATTGTGCTAGCTGAAAGAGGAACACATGCCACCTTTTGAACTGTGGCCTGTCCTAAAAGTTTAAGACAGATGTCCTTAGCAGCAGGCAGGAGGATCAGCTCTTCACCAATAGTAAAGGCCTTCTTAGCCTTAGCAATGCGGTTAATGGGTGGGTGGGGAGGGGGACAGAGGGGAGCAAAAAGGGGATGGATGTAATACAACAACAATAAAATTAAAAAAAAAAAAAAAAAAAAAAGGTTCCATACACCTCCCCATTCCTTCAATTTAGTTACAATGTGGGCTTGAAAATAGCCCCTAGGGAGTTAATCAATGTCTGTCAGCAACACTGCTCAAATGAATAAAATATGGTTCTTAATTTAAAAAAAAATAAAAAAAAAGAATTATCCCCACAGTGCAAACACATTTGGTGAAGTGGTGGCCTTTAAAAATTGCTTCTGTTCTTTATGTTCATGTTTATTTTCTTTTGAAAAAATTAAAAGCTTGTCTTTTAACGTAGGATGCTTGGTTTCCATGTGGTGAAGCAGTTTTGAAGGTTTCATTGCTTCATTGGATAACCAGTCATTGCATATTACACAAAATGGGCTTGGAGTATGTGAATCACCTTTGCAAGAAACTATAATTTTTTTAATTTAATTTTATTCTTGTTGTATTACATCCATCCCCTTTTTACTCCCCTCTGTCCCCTTCCCCACCCACCTACTCCTCTGCCAAAGTCAATCCCACTTGTTGTCCATGTCCATGGTTCTTCCATACTAGTTGCAAAGAACTATAATTTAAGTAGGAGTCTCTCATTATTTTTTTTAATGAAGGATTTTGTTGTTGTTGTTAACAGTATTAGAGTCTTCAGCTGTCTCATCATTGGGTCTTTCCCCTTTTCAAAGAAGCTCTCCAGCAATATTTGTTTTTTTACTTATTTTGGTGAGTGTTAACATATGGGCTTGCCAAAACTGTGATTGAGACAAGTGCACAGTGTGTGAAAGAGCCTTGGATAGAAGGGATAAATAAAATAATGGGCAGGCCATATGTGGATTAAACTGTCAGTTTCTGACTTAAAGCCTGCCACCAGCTGTACAATTGAAATACATCAGCTCACTTTCCATTGAAATGCTTGTCAACAGATGCAGTTCAATTTTCACTTGCCACTACTCACTAATGGGGTTTTAATATGAGTCTTCAAACAATTAATTTATTATGGTCTCTGTGCAGTCAAACATCTCTGCTAATGATAATCTGTATTTGCAACCACTTCCCAGAAGTAGCATCAACACCTCAGCTCCAACTCATATAATCAGGCATTAGATCCTCATAAGAAGTGAGCAGCTTAGATCCCTCACATGTGCAGTTTACAGTGGGATTCATGCTCCCATGAGAATTTAATGTTTCCATTGATATGACAGGAAGTGGGGCTCAGGTGGTAATACAAGCAATGGAAAGTGGATGTAAATACAGATGAAACTTTACTCTTCTGTCTGCCACTCACCTTCTGTTGTGCAGCCAGCCTGTTTTTTAACAAACCAGGGATTGGTATTTGGGAATTGTGGACCCCTGTGATGATGGATTGACACTAGATTTTTCCTGATGATCATTTAATAGAGTACACAGATATTAAATTATAATGTTGTGCTCCTGAAATTTGTGTTATTAACTAATGTTTTCTGAATAAAAATTTAAAAAATGTAAATGCCCTATCTAAATTCATTGTAATAATTATAAATAAAAATTTACACAATGGAATTCTATATAGCAGAAAGAAAGAAGGAACTTGTACCCTTTGCAACAACATGGATGGAACTGGAGAGTATTATGCTTAGTGAAATAAGCCAGTCAGTGAAGGACAAATTCATATGATCTCACCCATTACGGGACAACAATGAGCAAAACTAACAACAAGCAAAACAGAACCAAGTATATAAATACAAAGAATAGGCCTTCAGTGGTCAGGGGGAAAGGGGTTGGAGGGAGGGGGGCAGCAGAGGCAAGAAAGGGGAGCAGCTTAGACAAAAACCTAGTATAAAGGAACCATGAACATGGACAAAGGTGGGATTGACTTTGGGGGAAATGAGTGGGTGGTGAGGGGGACAGAGGGGAGCAAAAAGGGGATGGATGTAATACAAAAACAATAAAATTTTAAAAAATGTTAAAATATCTAGTAGAAATTGTCAACATAGGTAAAAAAATAAAGAATTTCAACAAAGAAATGAAAATAATAAAAAAGGACTTCTACTTTTTAGAAGTAAAACAAGAATATAAAATTAACTTGATTGTTTAGCAGACTATACAGAGATAGCAGAGAAAAAGATCAATGGACTCTAAAAATATCAATAGAAACTATCAAAACTGAAATACAAAGCTAAATAAGAGTGTCATAAAATGGACACAATATCAAATATATGAGCTATAACATCAAGTGTCTATTATGTGTAATCAGAACTTAAGAAGGGTAGTGGGGAGGGAATGAGGCAGAAGACATATTTTAAGAGGTGATAACCAAGAAATTTCTGATCCAGAAATGAACAAAATGGTGTGTAGGAAGCTTTAACCTCTTATTTTCCTTCAAAAATATTGAAAAACAAGTAGAAGTTGTCATAACTCTGATAATCAAAAGTTTACAGAAGCTAAATAAACACTGAATAAAAAGGAAAGTGCTTCAAAATGCTAGTCATGTTTTGTGTAAATTTAATTTGCCTTTGCCTGACCACCAACCCATCTACTTAGCAAAGCAGTCACCTCAGTCTTGACAGCCTGAAAACCTAGCATAAAACCCTGTCTGGAGGGAGAGAGATGTTATTTGTAAACATCATGTATGTCAGTTCTAAACTTTCCTGGGCTACTGGGAGACTGATGCAAGATATTCATTTCTATTTCTTCTAACTCAGGACTCAAGCTGAAAAAGCAGTGAGCATTGGTCAAAAACAATGCAAGCCAAATTAATAATCCTCGAATGCATGGGGTAAAAGATTATACTCAAAATATATAATAGACTGCATAAGGCCCACAGTAAAAACTAATTTCTTTAGGAAATTAAAGCATTTATAAATAGTGATGTGTTATGAAGATTTTAGAAAACCACATGCATACCCAAGAAAAATATGCTCAGGAAAGGGCTGAGAAGACAAAGCTTTCATTATTGTCTGATGCCTAGAGTCAGCACAAACCTGATTAAGTGTTCAAGGAGGACACCTTAAGAGAGCTGATCTCCAAAGACATAAAGAGATGAGTTCTCTCTTTCTCTTTCTCTTACACTCTCTGTTGTGTGTGTGTGTGTGTTTTATTTGATAGCTTTCTTTTTCTGCTGTTTTGGAATCAGTGAAGAAATATTTTTAAAAGATAAAAAATTGGCACATCTTAGAAAGATAAACAGAGAAAAGACATAAATGACTAAATTAAAAAATAAAGGTAAAAAAATTGCTGCTGACCATACAAAAATAAAATGCATTATAAAATAATATTTTAAAATTTATACCACAAAATATTATAACCTAGAAAAAAATGAAAAAAAAAATTATAATTGCATAAAATAGCTAAGCTGGCAAAAATAAAAATTTAAATATAATCAAGTAAGTTATACAAAAAATGCCTCCTATCTTAAGAAAATCTAAAAGCAGGTGGCTTTATTATTAAATTCTACATTTAAATAATACTTCTAAATTTTTCATAATTAATATAAAAATAGAGGATAGAAGTGCTTCTTATTCATTCTATAAGACAATCACCCTGTTATTAAATCAGAGAAATATATCATAAGAAAGTTATAGGCTAATATTCCTTATGAATATGTTTTTAAATTTTATCAAAGTAGCCCTGGCTGGTAGCACAGTGGTTAAGGCGCCGGCCTGCAAACCCAAAGGTCGCAGGTTCGATTCCCCAGCCAGGGCACATAACCAGGTTGCAAACCAGGCCTCCAGTCAGGTCTGTGGCTGGAGGCAGGTGAAAGACAACCATACATTGATGTCTCTCTCCCTCTCTGCCTCTCTCCCTTGCCCTCTTTCTGAAAATAATGAAATAAAATCTTTATAAATAAATAAATAAATAAATAAATAAATTTTATCAAAGTACTAGCAAATTGTATTAAACACAATATTAAATAGACCAAGTGATATTCACCAAGGCTGGTTCAACATAATGAAATCAATCAATTTAATACACCACATTAATAATGTATTAATTCAATTATTTCAATTGATGTGGAAAAGCACTTAAGTAAATCTAACAACTGTTAATAATAAAAACACTTAGAAATCTATGACTGGAAAGTAATTTTCTTAGTATAGTATAAGGTATTTATAAATTACATACAATTAACATCATATGCAATAGTGAAATAAATGTTCATCCTAATGTGAGGAATAAATATTCTAGCTAGACCAATTAAGCAAGGAAAAAGAGACATTTCAGTTGGAAAGATAAAAGTGAAATTATTTCCACTTACATTTAATATGATTTCATACCATAGAAAACATTTAAAAACTTACAAGAAAGTTAATAGACTTAATTTTTTTTAATCAATGAAGTTGTAAGACACAATATATACAAAATCAACACACAAATTTCATTGGTGTTTTATACATATAAATAAGCAATTAAAAAGTAATAAAAAGACCTCCAGCCAAGATGGCAGCATAGGTAAACATCGCTTGCCTTCTCACACATCCACATCAAAATTACAACTAAAGTATACACCATCACACAGGACTGTCAGAAATTGACTTGAATGAAAGTCTGATGACTACAGAATTAAAGAAACCACATCCACCTAGACTTGGAGGAGGAGTGAAGACATGGAACGGGCTGATTCCATATCCCTGTGTGATGGATAAAAATCTGGGATGTATATCTCAGGAGTGAGGAATCCAAGCCCCACAGCAGGTTCCCCAGACCATGGTTCTAGTGCCAGAAAGTTAAGTCCCCATAATTTCTGTCTATGAAATCCAGCAAGGATTAAGTCAGTGAAAGAAACTGACAGAGTCCTAAGCCATAGCTGTTAAAGAACCTACACATGGACTTAAACAGGCTCAATCCCTCCAAACTCCAGCACACCTGGGCATCAGCTTGAAAGGCACCAGTGACATACACAGAGGAATTGAAGCATTTGGCATCACAGTGAAAGCTGAGAGATAGCTTTTTCCTAGACAAAAAGGCAGGCAGCAGCCACTGTCACGTTGTTCAGCCCTCCCCACGTAGAACCACAGAACTGCCAGATGGGCACCATATCTGAGACTCCATAAACTTGGTAATAACATTTGCCCTCTCTGAGGGATACCTTGAGACTCAGTGCCACCCATTTCATAAGCTCACCAAAATTGTTAACCATAACTTTTCCATGTGAATGTCTGGTATTGGCTCATGCTTCAAAACTTCCTAAATCCTATCAAACAAGCAACAGTGAAGTGGCCATAGGCACTAGCAGCAATCAGCCTACACTCACAGCTTGGCTTTGCCTGGGAATCTCCAAGACCAGGACAAAAGGCAACCATCTGAAGATAGAGCTCATACAGGGTGGCTCCAAGCAGAACATGAATGGGGGTGGGGGGTGGGATGAAGGCCTGCACAATCCAGGAAACTCCAAAGCCTGTGTATCCAGTAGACAACTATAGATCATATTGGAACATAGCCACCCTACCCATACACAGCTGATCCTCCACGGAATGTGGAGATTGGTGATTAGTGGTCACAGCTGGTGCTTGTAGCTGACTGGACTGGATAAATCCCTCCCACTGATGTGCCAACAGCAATCAAGGCTCCACTATGAGAGGAGGGTGTATTCAGTCCTCACAAAGGGCACACGTTAAATACACAGCTTGGGTAATAACAGAGGCTGACCACTGGACCCTACAATAGCCCTACCACATTGAGCCATGTTAACAAGACAGGGAATAATAGCATCTCTACCTAATACAAAAGAACAGACATAAGAAGGCTGTCAAGATGAGGTGACAAAGAAACATGGCCCAAATAATAGAGCAAATCAAAACTCCAGAA
Source organism: Noctilio leporinus (assembly GCA_004026585.1). Lineage (NCBI taxonomy): Eukaryota > Metazoa > Chordata > Mammalia > Chiroptera > Noctilionidae > Noctilio > Noctilio leporinus. The sequence continues at coordinate 12,847 of PVIW01017525.1, forward strand.
AAAGAGCTAAACAAAATGAAAATAAGAAGTCTATCATTGTTCTGTAGTTTTCTAATGCAACTCAACACCAGGGAGACAGACCGCCCAATTAAAAAATGGGCAAAGGAAACAACAAGTGTTGGCGAGGATGCGGGGCAAAGGAAACCCTCATACACTGTTGGTGGGAATGCAGGCTGGTGCAGCCACTGTGGAAAACAGTATGGGGTTTCCTTAAAAAACTAAAAATGGAACTGCCTTTTGATCCAGTAATTCCACTACTTGGACTGTATCCAAAGAATCCTGAAACACCAATTCATAAGAACCTATGCACACCTATGTTCATAGTGGCACTATTTACAATAGCCAGGTGCTGGAAACAGCCTAAGTGCCCATCAGTGGATGATTGGATCAAAAAACTTTGGTACATTTACACAATGGGATTCTATGTAGCAGAAAGAAAGAAGGAACTTGTACCCTTTGCAACAACATGGATGGAACTGGAGAGTATTATGCTTAGTGAAATAAGCCAGTCAGGGAAGAACAGGTATCATATGATCTCACCCATTACGGGACAATAATGAGCAAAACTAACAACAAGCAAAACAGAACCAAGTGTATAAATACAAGGAATAGGCCTGCAGTGGTCAGGGGGAAAGGGGTTCGGGGGAGGGGGGAGGCAGAGGCAAAGAAGGGGAGCAGCTTAGACAAGAACCGGGTATAAAGGAACCATGGAGCCCTGGCTGGTAGCACAGTGGTTAAGGCGCCGGCCTGCGAACCCTAACGTCGCAGGTTCAATTCCCCAGCCAGGGCACATAACCAGGTTGCAAGCCAGGTCTCCAGTCAGGTCTGTGGCTGGAGGCAGGTGAAGCACAACCATACATTGATGTCTCTCCCTCTCTGCCTTTCTCCCTTCCCCTCTTTCTAAAAATAATGAAATAAAATCGAAAAAAAAAAAAAAAAAC
>PVIW01017526.1:0-13788 GCA_004026585.1 Noctilio leporinus
TTTCTTTGAACGTTCATGAGCCTCTCGACCTTCCTTCTTTCTTTTTTTCTCATGGTAATCCAAACGGTATCCATAGCGCTTACGGTGTAACTCAATATACTCGTTTTGTGGCATGGTTACAGCCGCGGGGTCGCCGGGTGCAGTTCCCCGCGCCTGAAGAACCTTTCAACGTTCGGATCTCAGAGACCCACGAACCAACTCCCAGCAACTCGCGACAGGAAAAGCGGTTATATGTTCTTGATGGATTGTTCCCTTAAGTATTACAAAGTATCTTTCTTTGTTTCTTTTTATGACAGTTATTGTGAAACCTATTTTGTCTGATATAAGTATTGCTCGCTCAGCTTTTTTTTTCATGTCCATTTGCTTGAAATATTTTTTCCATCCCTTCACTTTCAGTCTTTGTAGATATTTTGTTCTGAGATGGGTCTCTTGCAGACAGCATATATGTGGGTTATGCTTTTTTATCCATTCAGCTACCCTGTATATCTTTTGATTGGTGCATTTAATCCATTTACATTTAAGGTTATTATTGATAGGTATTTATTCATTGTCATTTTTCCCCTTTGTACTTATGTTCCTCTCTGTCTCTCTCTGTTTCTTCATCTTCTTAAAGCAGATGCTGTAGCATCTCTTGCAATGCTGTTTTGGTGGAGGTGCATTCTTTTGTCTGGGAAACTTCTTATTTCACCTTCCATTTTGAACGAGAGCCTTGTTGGTGAGAGTAGTCTTGGTTATAGGCCTTTGTTTTTCATTGCTTGGAATATTTTTTGCCATTCCATTCTGACTTGTAGTGTTTTTGTTGAGAAATCACCTGAAAACATTATTGGAGCCCCTTTGTATGTTATTAGCTGTTTCCCTCTTGCTGCTTTTAGGATTCTCTTTGTCTAAAACCTCTTTATTCCTTTTCAGTCTTTTCTTGTCTGGGAATTTTTTTCCACCGTTGTCCTCCAGCTTGCTAATCCAATCCTCTGCTTCAGATAGCCTGCTTTTGATTCCTTGTACCATGTTCTTCAATTCAGAAATTGTATTCTGCATTGCTTCCTGGCTCTTACTGATAGTTTCTATGTCCTTTTTAATGCTAGTGTAGCTCTCAATAAGTTCCTTGTAGCTTCCTTAGAGTTGTTTTTAGTTCCCCTGGAGTTTGTAGTTTTGTGCTTATTGAGCTCATTGAGCTTCTCTATCATTATTTTGAATTCCATGTCCGGCAGTTTTCTTGCCTCTATTTCACTTAGGACCCTTTCTGGGGATTCCTCCTTTCCTTTCAGTAGGGGGTTGTTTCTTTGTCTCCCCATTTTAGGTGACTCTTCTTGTTTGTTTGTGTTTCTTAGATCTGCTTTGACTTCCTTCTTTGTGGTGTGACCTGTGGGGTTCAGTGGTATAGTTTCCTTGATCTCCTAAACTTGATGTTCTTGGAATGCCCTTTATCCCATTTGTTTGGACTGTCTGGTTGCACTTGGGTTTGGGTTGTTGTGTTGCTCTTTGGTGGATCCTTCCCTTTGGTTAGGTAACTGAGTGACACTCTACCCACTACAGCTTGAATCCTGTTGTAGAGGTGTACTTTCTTTACTTTCTGGGTCCACCCCTGGTGACGTCAGCTCGTGTCCCAGTCTGGGCCTTATCAGCCTGTTTGAGACTGCCAAAGAGCCACTGTCTTTGTCTTTCTCCTCCAGTTGTTCCCAAGCAGTTTATCTTAAAGGGCCTGTGCATGAGCTTACTCAGAGTCACTCTCTCTGAGCATTAGTACTAGGATAGCAGCTCAAAAAGCAGCAGGGACACATGGGGAAGAAATGAAGTGTCTACCATCAGGGTGAGAGCTGGAGGGGCAGTTTTCTTCCAGACAGGAGAGCTGGCAGAGGCCATTGTTCCTTTTCTGAGCCCTTGCCCCACAGAGCTGGCAGGTGCACACCATATCTTAGCCTTCAGTAACTTGCCTATCACTCTTTGTTCTGAATTGGTGATTCTCTGAGACCCCACCCCACTAACTTGCAGGCCTATCCAAGATGTTTCCAGTAGTTTTTCCATATAAATGGCCTGTCTTGGCTTTTGTTTCAGACACTCCTAAAATCTCTAAAACAAGCAGCAGCTGGCATCAGCATGCCCCATACCTCTTGCTAAGTGGCCCAAGGCCCAACACTAGCAGCAGCCTGCCTTGGTTCACAGTTTGGCTTCACTTGAGCACTGCCAAGCCTAGCATAAAATATTCAATATGAGAAAAAGGAAGGACCTATGACCAAAATTGCCCAGCAAAGCTTGAAGGACACATAAAGAGCTTTCTGGCCTGGCTGGTGTGGCTCAGTGGATTGAGCACTAGCCTGTAAACTGAAAGGGTCGCTGGTTCGATTCCTAGTCAGAGCACATGCCTGGGTTGTGGGCCAGGTCCCCAACTGTGGGTGCATGAGAGTCAACCAAACATTGATGTTTCTCCCCTCTCTTTCTTCCTCCCTTCCCTCCTCTCTAAAAGAAAAAAAAAAAAGGGGGCTTCCCAGACAAAGAAAGGGCTTCCCAGACAAAGAAAAATTAGTCTATCACCACCAAATCAGTGTTATCTGAAATGTTAAAGGGTCTTTTTTAAGAAGAAGAAAAGAAAAATACATCTAAAATATGAACAATAAAATGGTAGTAAATACATATCTATCAGCACTTGAATCTAAAAAGCAAAATAAATGAATAAGCACAAGAGAAAGAGACTCATAGATACAAAGAACATTTTGATGGTTGCCAAATGGGAGGGGGTTGGGGTTTAGGTGAAAAAGATGAAGGGATTAAGAAGTACAAATTGGTAGTAACAGAATAGTCATGGGGATGTAAATTACAGCATAAGGAATATAGTCAATAACATTCTAATAACTATGGTGTCAGATGGGTTCAAAATTTATTGGGATGATCACTTACTATGTTATGTAATATCTAATTACTGGAACTAATACAATATTATGTCAGCTGTAATTGAACAATGAAATATTTAGAGAAAGAAAAGAAAGGCACTTGTCTAATTGGTCTCAAATTGCCATTTTGTTATTTTACCAGGGGATATGCATGACAAGGCCTGTCCCAACAGTATTGGCCATGCAAACTTAATTATATTGACATTGGCTCAATACTTTCAGGACAGACCTCATAAGTATACTATTGAATATGAATACAATATTGTTGGTGTCAGATTGGTTCTCTTAATGGCCGAAAAAAATTCTCTCTTTTATGATTTTAAATGGTCAGTAGAACAGCAGTTTTTAAACAAAATATTTTTTTGATTATTTTTAGAGAGACGGACAGGGAGGGAGGAAGAAAGGGAGAGGAACATCAATGTATGGTTGCCTTTGATCTGCCTCCAGCTAAGGACCTGGCTGGAGATCTGGCTTGCAACCTGGTTACATGCCCTGACTGGGGAATCGAACCAGTGACCTCTGGGTTCACAGGCTGGTACCAATCTACTGAGCTATTAGCCAGGGCCTAGAATGGCAGTTTTACTTAGTGGTTGTAATAACTTGTTAAGAGAATTCAAAATTTATTTGATGGGGTGAGCATGTCATAATAGATTAAATTTCACTCTAATACTTCCTTCTGTTACTATCAGTGTTTTCATCTGTGAAATGTTGCTTATTTAAGAGTAGCTAGCATTAGAACGCTAAAATCATTATACATTAGACACCTTGAGCTAACCTACAGATTGTATACCAATAATAAAGCAGCATTATATAAGACATATCCTAGAATCGTCTTCTTTCTCGATCCTGTTTAATTTTACCACAGTATTAATTTTCCTGAGTTTCAAAACACATCAGCTCTCTGTTGTCTGAGATGTGTATGTATGTATGTATGTATGTATTTATTTATTTATTTATTTGGAGATGTGTATTTAGACTGCATAGTATTGGATCCCCACCCAAATATTTTCACTGAATTTTCCACATTGGCATCCCTTCTGAGAAACAGCCCTATGAAACATGGTCGGTTAAAAGGTGCCCTTTATTTATTTATTTTTGTACCTTAATTTAATTTTATTGTTTGTCGTATTACATTTATCCCATTTCCCCCCGCTGCTCTCCCCTGCCCAACCCTCCCCATTCCCTCTCCCACAGTCAGTCCCACATGTTGTCCATGTCTATGGGTCATCCATGCTAGATCCTTGAAAAGGTGCCCTTTAAAAGGATTCATGAGACAAATTGCTGTCTGGCATTAGAATTGTTGGGTTTCTTCTGAGTGGATGTGGGCTTTTTGGTCCAGAGAGGGAAGTGTATGGCCTAATCTTGCCAGCAAGATTAGGGGTCAGATTTTAGATGCACCTTCTAAAAAATGTGCATGACCTTAGGATATGCATTTAATGTGTTTGCCATACTCCTAATTTCATCTACTCTACCTTCATTTTCTTTCCTCCATCTGTGTCATTGTCCATTCTTCTGTGATCATGTTTTAATGGAAAAAGTTATAAATAAGATTGTAATACATTGTAAAAATCAACTCTGGTGTTTGAACAAATATATTCTAAGTAGCTATGGGTCAAAGTGTGGAAAACCAATCTCTTTCTTAGTCAAGTAGTTTCCTTGGTGTTTTACACGTTGGAAGTGCTCAATATGGATTGCATTGAATTGAATCACTATAAGAATATAATTTTGATGCTGTCTCTCTAAAGGAAATGTGGTGGTATTGAAGTTGTCACTCCCCACTCACCCTCCTTGTTTTCTTCTTACTGCCCTTACCTGTTCTGTGTCTTCCTGTTACTATGATGCCCATCAGCATTAAAATACAGGTTGGTACAACTGCCAAGGCCTATAAATCTCTCTACTCTGAGAGTTTCCTACAATATTTTATTAACTCATAAATGGTGTTATTTATAAATTATTTTTACCTTGGTATAAATCTAAGCTTTTGTTTGGCAGCTCTTTGGGGGATAGATAATTAGATTTTTGTCTGGGATTTAGAATATTGGTGAGAAATGGTTATGAAATCTGCACTATAAATGTGGTCCACTGAAGAGAATTTCTATGAATAGATTTGAGGGCAAGAAATAGGGAGCAGTAAAAAGAAAGGCAAGAGTGGAACTAGAGTTGAATTTCTGTAGCCTGTGAGCAGAAACAAAAATTGACATAAAATATTAAATTTCATATCAAGAGACTGACAGGTGTGCAAAGCTTTATTGTGTCAAATTTTAGGGAGGGAAGTCTTCAAGATTAAGGAGGGTCAGCCAGCAGTGTGAGTGTTAAGATACTAAGATTGAGTAGATGGTTTGCTTTATATACCTACTATAGACACAGATGGTAATTCTATTATATTCAACTCTACTGAAAACTCTCAACTATTGTTGAGCTGTGGTAAAAATATTTTAATGATGAATGCATTGCTCAAATCACAGTTCTGGGACCTAAAGATGAATTAGCTTATTTTCAGCCTCTTAGGTGTAACAGTAAGTAATAAATGCTGTCAACCTGACTGGAGGAAGGAAGGAAGGTATCATTCTTCTTGACAAGTCCCTGTTGTTTTTCTCACTCTTTGTGAGTATGTTTGTGTGTTCGTGTTCATGTTTGGCTGTCTTTTTTGTTAAACATTTTATCTGTCTTTGGTATAACATTTTCCTCATAGGCTGAATAGGATATTTAGAGAGGGGGTTTTAGAATGTGTTGATAAATAACTGTTCTGCAGCTAGAATACAAACATGCATTTTTAGAGGCTGACAATAATGTGACCATAAATCAGGAAAAAAATTACTTTTGGAAAATGTTTCATTAAAGAGATCAACATAATATTGGCTGACTGGGGCCTTGCTAGAGGATATTTGTTGTAACATTTTATAGTCTGATAATTCATTTCTGTAACTCCACTTTCAGAATGTTTCTGGTAATGTATAACAAAGCAATTTTTACTTTTCAGGAGAAAAGTACATTTTTTTACCTTGTACGTGTCCTATTATGGGTTTGTTCTTAGTGAAACAAGGTGAACAAGCTACAGCGGATTTGAAAATCCTGTTCTGGCCTCATCCCTCCAGTCACACTTTCTGTTCCCTGCCTTACCCAGCCCACAGTCCGTCATGCTGGACTGAATACCTCTTCCTGTGCTGGTCATGTGTTTTCACCTCTTCTGTCCAGTGTTTATGATGTTCCCAGGCGGCCTTGTCTCCCTTTGGTCACCCTCTTGAGTTCTGTTCTTGCTCCAGGGCTGAGTTCCAATGCCCACTCACCCTCACCCTACCCCACCCCAGTTTGGATGAGGTCTCTGAGGCTTCTGCCAGTGAAATAAATTATATGTTCTTTTTAAATTTTAAAAAATTTTAAAAGATTTTATTTATTTTTCAGAGAGAGGGGAAGGGAGAGAGACAGAGAGGGAGAGAGACATCAATGTATGGTTGCCGTTCACCTGCTTCCAGCTATGGACCTGGCTGGAGACCTGGCTTGCAACCTAGTAATGTGCCCTGGCTGGGAATTGAACCAGCAACTTTTGGGTTCGCAGGCTGGAGCCTTGTCTGCTGTGCCACTAGCCAGGGTGAATTATGTTATTTTCCTCTCCTACAACACTTCCAGCACTTGCCTCACGCTACCATGCATTGTAGTTAGTCGTGCTTCTATGATTTTCCCATGTGGATTCTCCTAGCACTCTGTGGTAAGAACTGTTTCTCCTCTTTGCCTGTGGCCTCTGCCCTGCCACAGTAGATGCATAATAAACACTTGTTGGGTAGAGGAATGAATGAATGGATGATGAAGAATCAAATATTATAGACCCTTCCTTAATGGTGGTGTGTTCTCTTCAGCTCTTACCTTCTTAATTTCCTCATTTTCACTTAGGGGATCACCTGAAGCCTTTTTATCTACTTTTTATGATAGAAACCTTGAATAATTGGACATTTTAAAGAAGTTAACCAAAATAATCTTTATACATACCATATTTTTTATTAAAAGAAAGCTGTAGTCTTAAATCATATTTTGGTTAATTGATTTATTTCCACATCAGGATTTTTGACAGATAAAATTAGCATAATTTAATGAAACAGATCCTGTAAGAACAGCCTGTTGGATGAGTTTCTTCTTGCATGTTGTAGAGTGTGTTGATTTAGGATGATTACATGGAAGGGCAACACTTGTCTCCACAGACAAGGGCTTCTCTAAATGGGATTATATTGGAGTATTAGATCATATTGGTTTCAGATTTGTGAAGTGCTGTTTTGTGATTGCCAAAAATTATCTGTTAGTGCTAAAAGCTTAATTATTAAAACTTAAATAATTTAGAACATTCAAAAAATCAGTTATAGGCCCTGGCTAGTGGCATAGTGGATAGGCATGAGCCTGCAAACCTGAGGTCGCTGGTTCAATTCCCAGTCAGGGCACATAACCAGGTTGCAAGCCAGGTCTCCAGCCAGGTCCGTAGCTGGAGGCAGGTGAAAAAGGCAACCATACATTGATGTCTCTCTCTCTCTCTCTGCCTCTCTCCCTTCCCCTCTCTAAAAAGAATAAAAATAAAATCTTTAATAGAGAAGCCAATGAACTTATATGCATGACTCATGGACATGAACTAAGGGGGGCATTGCTGGAGGAAATGGGGTACTGGGTGGAGGGGGCCAAAGGGGAAAAAATTGGGACAACTGTAATAGCGAAATAAATAAAATATATTTAAAAATCAATTATAAAAATACTTATTTGTAAGGTGCAACTTCTGGGCAAAATATAAAGTTAACCTTTTGTAAAATACTGCCCCCCCCCAAAGGACTATGAATTTTGATTAGAAAACACACAGGTCCTTTCCTATAAATAATGCCTCCAGAAGCTAAGCAAACGCTCCTTTGGAGCACGGAGTGGCCATCGGTGAAGTTATCACCCATTGGTCCTCCAGTGCCTGGGAATGGGTTAAGGGAGGTCCTTAAGGAGAGTGTACAGCATCCTCTTTGTTGAATACTGTTGAATGTTCGAATACTGGATAGGAACCCTGTATAGAACTTGTCATTTATTTACTTTACTTTTACAGCCTAAAATCTGAGGCCTTTGAATATGGATAGGGACTTTAAAAAAAACTAGAAGGTTCATGCAGGAGCCGTGGCCATTGTGCCAATATTTCAAGTTTGGGGAGCAAAATGGATAAGCAGGATGGTAATGGAGGTTCCAGCTGCTACCAGAGCCTTTGCTGCTACTTGGCCTGCTCTCACCCTCACCAAGTTCAAGAGCTGGTTCTGCCTGGATTCTTTAAAATGGTTTAACTGGAAGTTTGACTTCTCTTTCCCCATCTGGATTGGGTTGGTCTACTTTGACATGTGGTTACCACTTCCCATGCTTTTGGTTTTTCACGGCTAAGTCCCAGTCTGTGACATTTTAATTACCCATATTTTTCTTACTCCAAGGGTGGGTTTTGCATTTTTTGTTTGTTTTATAAGAGAAAGTCACAGAGGAGAAGCAAGCCCTAAAAGAAACGGGCTGAGGAAACAAGTTACAGAGGCAAAAGAAGGGCTCTTGGAGCTTAGGAGAGAGAAGCAAGGAAAACGCACCTACTGGGGAAAAGGGAGTATTATTCTCCAAGAGAGCTCCAAAGAAGTCGGGTGGAGGAGTTGTGGCTTGGCTAAAACTGAAAGTTTGCTTCCAGTTGGAGCATGAGCATCAAATAAATATCTGAGACAATAAATACTAAAAGGATTCAGAAAAAGAACATTATTATTAATTGAGTTGAGAAGAGATGAGATTTCAGCTAAGCTCAGAGAGTAGGCTGAAGGTTTAGCAGACATATTTCAATGGGAAGATGAGGCACAAAGAGCCGAGCCATAATTTTTCCAGCCCCTAGTCTGTAGACTCTGTACCAAGATTTTGGCAATAGTAATGGATTCTGTTCTAGAAGATGAATTTGGATATGGGAATCCATTAATAAGGACCAGTCATCAAGTCATGATTATTGTACATGAAGTTACAGCTGGTACAATGAAAACACAAGAGGAAGAATAGAAATATATTTCAGAATTTCAGCAGAACCGGGTATAGCCATGGGACCATAGTGCCTGGCAGTTATGAAAGAAGGAAAAGAATTGGAAATGTGAGGCTAAGATAATGAGTTGCTGCTCAAAGTCAGGGGAAGAATCAGAATCCTGTGGTGAGTTCTAACTACTCTGGGACAAGTAACATGGTGGGTGTCAGGGTGAGGACTTGGGTAAGGAATGTTTAAGAGGTGGTGCCCTGGTGCAGGCATTTATTTCAGGAGGTTTATTTATCTTTGGAAGTATGATTCAGCTGTGGCACGAGTTGTCTTTCATCTGAACCCGTCATTAGAACTTAGCATGTATACGTTTTTCCTCCCTTTTCCTCTCCCAAATATTTTTCTTTTAAGAAAGGATTTTCTGTTATTTCTGTTAAAGTAAACTATGTCTCTGATACAAAAGACCCAACAATAATTAAAGTTACATATTCTTTAAAGCTAGTTTTTTCTCTCTCGGGAAATGGTTCTGAGGTGAACCTTTCAGGTCATTAGTAACTCCACACGGTCATTCAGGGACCTAAGCTGACAGTTCTGTCATTTTCAATGTATGACTTCCTAAGTCAAAAGACCCTAGAATATATCTTTTTAATTAATTAATTAAGTAATTTTTTAAGGTTTGCAAGGTGTTATTGGCAAGGCCTGGAAGTGTCACATAACACGTGCAAATGTTCCATTGACTATTTCATTAAATATGTCGGATGGCCACATTCAGCCACAAGGGTCTGAGAGAATGTGCCTTGCTGGGAGGCACATTCCAGATAAAACTCGATTACTTCAGCAGTTTATGTCTCAGTTCCTTTGGCCAGAAACAGGAAAGTTTTGCTTTTTTGTGGGTACTTAATTTCCAAGGCTCCATTGAGCTCCATTTATATGTATTCCATACCAATATATATTGGGATGCAGGGAAACTTCATTTCTTTTTGGAAAATTTAAAAGGAAATGGTGAAAATGTGGCATTTTTAATTTGAGCTGGAATAGGAACATTTGACACCTTGTTGGGCTCATTATGAGCTGCCCTCCAGGCTGTAACTTAATAGGAAAGAGTGTAGTCTTACTTGTACACTCTAAGCTATGGAAGAGAGAGAAATAAATTCTAACACCCCAGTTGGAATTTGAAGCCAGAATTCAAGTTAATGCAATGACACCTGAGAAAGATGAAAAGAGATATTATTGAGAGAAGATGCTGACAATTGGGTTTTAAGAAAGGACTTTCTTTAGAGGAATTGTAGTGATTAATAGATAAAGGAACAAAGTAAAAGTTTAAACAGTATCATACATATAATATGAATTTAGTAGCATTTTGTAGGCTAGCCTATTATAAATATGGTCTTGAACAAAGAAATCTGAAATTGATTTTAAGGGTGCTTAAAAGATGCTAATTGTGTTTTAGGAAAAACGTGCCTTAATCACATCCTTTTATGGCTTATGTGCAGCGTTTTAAACTTTAATTTCTTAGGCTTGAATATCACTATTGGTCAGTTTTAAATGCATAACTTTGATTAACTTTGAGATATTAGAATTTTTTCCTTTCCAATGCTTTTCATGTACTTCAGTATAATTATTGTTTTATATAATGGAATGATTCAGTTGCCATAAATATGTTCCTTGAACTTGGACATTATATGGAATTGTCTATGAAACATAAATAAGACTTTAATAAGAAAGTTGTCCAAAGGACCGTTTAACATATATAGTAATATATGAAATATATAACAGTCATACCTCAGTACTCATTGGCTTCAGCACTTGTCAAACCTATATTTGTCACATTTTGATGAGAAGAAAATGCTGCAACACTTGGAGCTTGTTTGGGACTTGTCGCACTTGCTAGAACTTGCATGAGTCAGGAAACTGCTCTTCAAGAGAAAATGCTTCATCATTCAGTACTGGTTGGTTTCAACACTCCTCATGAGGTTTGGAACAAATTAATGACAAGTGCCGAGGTACCATTGTAATAGGAAATATACATAAATGGGAATATAACGTTACCACTGATATGAATGTATTATGATATTAGGAACTCTGCATGGCCTGGCACAGTCAAATGAATGAGATCATGCGAGGTCTGGTGGAACTGTCTTTCTCTGTAGGTTTATTATGCTCATTCCATCATGTAGCCGATTAACCTGACTTTGGCAAGCCCATGTACCATTGCTGTGAGAGCAGTAAAAGAAAACCAATTGAGCAAAGCTACAGAAAGCAGAGTCCGTCTCTGTCTTTTTTTCTTTTTTAAAGATTTTATTATTTTTAGAAAGATGGGCAGGGAGGGAGGAAGAAAGGCAGAGAAATATCAATGTATGGTTGCCTTTCACCTGCCTCCAGCGACAGACCTGGCTGGAGACCTGGCTTGCAACCTGGTTATGTGCCCTGGCTGGGAACCAAACCAGCGACCTTTGGGTTCGCAGGCCAGTGCCAATCCTGAGCCACCAGCCAGGCCATCCCTCTCTCTTTTTTAATCTCACGTGAGGATACGTTTATTGATTTGAGAGAGAGAGGAAAAACAAGAGAGAAAGATACATTGATCAATTGCCTCCTGAATATGACTTGAACTGAAACCTCGGTATGTGTCCTGACTGGAAATCAAACCCACAATTTTTAGGTGCATGGGATGGCACTCCAGCCAACTTAGCCACCCAGCCAGGGCAAACGTTTCTCTTGGGAAAGAAAACGAGTAGGAGGAGTAAATCCTAGCTTGAAAGTCAGTTGCGTGCAAAGAATCTAGCAGCTTCAGTTGATCCGCAAGCCACCACCCATGAACCCTAGATTTCCAGAGCACCAGTGTGGCACCTGACTGAGGGGGGTGAAGCATCCTGACCACAGCCAGTAACAGTCCCGTTACATGGTATCAGGACTGTCACATCCATTAGGGCTATGTTTTGTTACTGGGGAAATAATTTAGAAGGGACTCTTACAAGCTGGTGGGGAGGGAATGCATACAGAAGGCAATTAATATGTTGAATATTTATATTGGAGATGATTAAAGTGGCAGGATCTATTTTGGAGACAATTTTTTTAAATTTATTGATTTTAGAGAGAGAAGGGAGGGAGAGAAAGAGAGAGAAACATTGATTTGTTGTTCCATTTCTTTAAGTATTCATTGGCTGATTCTTGTAGGTGCCTTGACTGGATATCCAACCCATAACCTTGGTGTATAGGGATGACTCTCTAAGCAACTAAGCTCCCTGGCCAGGGAAGTGGCAGGATACTTTTTAATCTGGTGAAAAAAAGGCAATGGAGAAACAAACTAATTGTTTTCAAATATCTGAGAAACTGTTACATGAAAGAAAGTTGTCATTCTGTGTTGCTTCAGAGCAAAGATGTCACTCCTAAGAGTGGGCAGAAATCAGCTCTATTTAAGAAACTTTGTATGTATTTCTAGCCATTCACCAATAGATGGACTACTTCTCAAAATACAGGACCCTCCCGTTACTAGAACTCAGGCAGAAACTAGAGAAGTGCTAGGGAGGCCTCCTGTGTGACAGAACCAGAAAGCAAAAGTGATTCCTCCTTCAGTGTCTCCCCGGTGCCCTCTGCTAACAAAACTTTAGTTATATTTAAAGGGCCCAGATCCATTTCACAGAGAAGTCAGGAAGGGTGAATTTGGCACTGATAGGCAGTACATTGATAACCATCACAGGGAGACCGAGGCAGCTCCTGGGCGGTACTTGGCCGAGGCAGCTGCCTCACGAGCATGGCCAACCTGTGCAGGCCCCAGTGGGATGGGAGACACTGGCCAGGCTGTGGTGGGGCACTGATGGAGGAGTGGTAATTTTGGTACAGTGCCGTAATCTAGACTGAAAATCTGGGAAACACTTGAATATTTTAGGAACAGAGAATCCAACCCAAGGGGGAAGGAGCTAAGTCAGAGAGATCTGTAATAAAAAGTTATGAAACTTACTTGAGGAAGTTAGAATGAACAGATGGGAAGACAAGGGGTGGATTACTGAGAAGCCAACAGGTGGGCTAAAGTAAGGTTGTAGGGACCTTGGTCAGGTCCAGATAAAAGGTGGGAGGTCAGCTGGGGTGACAAGGTTTTTTTCATCACTTAGTGTTCTCTGAGGTCTGTTAGATAACACAACCTTTGATCTGGACATGCTGAAGTCCGGAGAGTGGTTAACTCAGATAGACTAGCTAAAAATTAGTCAACTGCTATACACCCCTTTCTGCCCACCCCTTGCTGTGTGCCACCCCACTAAGAAAAAGCTTTGGCTTGTTTATAGCATAATAACTATTTAAGTGGGGCGATTGTGTTGTAGTATTATTTATGCTATATTATTCTTTCTGTAAAGGCTGGGTTTAGAATGTTTGCTGTGAGGTTTTGCCTGGAAGTGGCACAAGTGTGCTCCTTGTAACTGTTGTTCATTTGAGCCTAAGCATGTGCTCCAGATATGAAATTCCCTTTATAGTGAATCCAGGCAGTTTCATTTGTTTATTCTGTTTCTCCGTTTTGTGGGATTGTGGCACCATTTAATTAGTGAAGTCTGAATTTGTGCTACTGACTAAGCATTGTAATCAACAGTTGTTGTTATGCTTGCAATTAATGTGTAAATATCAAAGTATAACCTCTCTTGGACAGAAATTATGTTCCTTTAATGGACCTTTGGAACTGCTTTAGGATGATATATCTTAACATTTATAATTATCTTGCTTATTTAAAGGTATTAAATGTTAGAAAAGTTCTTTCATAGGCACAAGGGTGGCTACTACTATTACTATTATATTTACCCATAGCAATGTTTTTGCTTTTAAAACTTTAGAAAATACCTTTGTGGTTTCTGTTAGTCATCTTGCTTTTTGTGGTAACTTACCTACTCTTTTTTTTCTTTTTCTTTTTTTTTTTTTAATTTTATT
>PVIW01017527.1:0-13789 GCA_004026585.1 Noctilio leporinus
AAAGGGGTTGTGGGGAGGGGGGAAGCAGAGGCAAGAAAGGGGAGCAGCTTAGACAAAAACCTAGTAAAAAAGGAACCATGGACATGGACAACAGGTGGGATTGACTTTGTGGGAAATGGGTGGGTGGGGAGGGGGACAGAGGGGAGCAAAAAGGGGATGTATGTAATACAACAACAATAAAATTTAAAAAAAAAAAAAAAAAAAAAAAAAAAAAACACTACTCTTGTTGGGCCTGAGGAAAGTGGGCCTAAAGTCATTTCCACTATAAATATTAACATTTAAAATATCATGTCCTACCTTGAAGATTCATGCCATTTATACACCCACTCCACAATAGTTTATAAACTGTACCTCTTCTTGCAATGAACATCATCTCACTTGAGGGGCCAGGATACTTAAAACTCCCCAACTCTCTCACTTCGGCAGGCCACATGAAAGGCCTGAGCCCAACAACACTGCTGATACTACCCTCCTAGGTCTTCCCTTAAAGTCAGGACTTCCCTCAGGAAGCTGGGGTAAATTCATAGGCCAACTTGGTTAAAGAGTTGGTTTCATCTATAGGTTCCATTTTAAAGCAAATACTCATTTCCTAGACCTGTTCATTTTTCGATACAGCTTTAACCACAAAGCCTTAGCTTTACCGGGTGAATGTAAATGTTAAACTGTGTAACAAAAGTGAAGTACTTAAAAACCCAAACCTAAACAAACCTCAAATACACCAAAATCAAAGGCTATGCTTAAAACTCAGCATATTGCAGACCAATTCTTAAGTAATTTCCTTAGCTATTTATGAAACAAGCTGATACTGTAAAAAAGAAATAAGTCATATATACGTATTTGCCAACATGAAATAATGTAAATTAATGTACAAGAGCCTGGTCTTTGGGAATACAATTCAAAATTGGGGTCTATCACTGAGTATACCATGTGACCTTAAGCAAATTACTTAAATCTTAACACTTCTTATTTCCCTCTTGAAAATGAAGACAGTTCTGGTTTTATTCTAGCATACCTAGATTTTGCATTATGTATATAATGTATTAACAGTACCTATAAAAAATATACAGCACTTACATTCATACTTAAAAAAAGAAACTTGCCCAAACTGACTGGGTTAAAATCAGTCCAGAGCTCATACTAAATCATGACCCTGTTACTGTAATATATACTGATTTATTAAAATGGCTTTATATTACTTACACAGATTTACCCCATTATGATGAAACTCCTAAGAACTTAATTTTGTTACAGTGAAATTCAGTAAAATTACAGTCTAATAAGTGGGCTACAGAGTGAGGTGGAACTGTATTTCTGAATTAACAGAACATTACCTATAAAAACTCAACTTCTCTTACCATGTGGATATGCTATACTTGTGGCACAAGTTTTTGAGGTGGCAGCAGCCAGCATCATTCCCACAAAATCTGATGCATCTTTTACAGATTCTTCATCGTTTTCCATTGTAGAAGCAATCTTATATTCCAGTAGTTTTTGCTTAATACTTTCATAAATAACGAAATGGATAACAGTCTCTGATATGCCAGCATATGAAGCAGACATTCCCCTATAAAATCCTCTGAGTCCGTCTGCCTGATACACTTTCCGAATACACTCAAAAGCACCCATTCGCTTTTCTCCACGGTTCCTGAAAAACAAAATGAAAAACTCTTTTTAATGCAAATAAAGTAGTATAGGTTTTAAGATAAAGCAAATAAAATAGAGTAGAAATATACCACTCTAATATAAAGAATGATCCTCTTTAATTCATGAAGAAATGAAATCAGAATTTTAAAACATTCATTTTAGATTTCATATTCTTTTGTCCCAAATTTGTCATAATAGGTGACATGTAAGTAGTTTGTTTTACTGAATGCAAAACATACTGCACTGAATCTCCAGTTTGATGTCCTTACTGAAGTTTGTATTACAGGAATAAGGAACAAAATCCATTAGTTCAAATATACTGTGACTGTGTTTGCTTCAAGATGAATGAAGAAAAAATACTCATATTATATTAAATCCAGTCCTAATTTGAGAAATTTCTTTTATATTTAGTAACATTAAAAAGAATGATTTAGACACCAACGATAGCAGTATGTCGCAAAAGCAGGGAACAGAGCATGATCAATGTAGTTTCTGTGTACTCAAGGAATTCTTCCTAAAAAGTGAATTCCAGACAAATTTCCTATGATCCTTAGAAAGTTGTGGCTCCATCTCTCATTGCAGTATTTTAATGAGTACTGAATGAGGACCTCTATAGTTATCAAGTATTTACTGAATATTAGGCCCAAGAAAATGTTCTTAGTGCTACTTCTATTCTTTTAAGTATATAATTTTTAGTTTGTAAAAGTATTTATAACCTTACACTGATTCCCTTAACCGAACTCCGTATATAAGAAATGGGTTTAAATGCTACCTACAGGGAAAGAATTTGCCTGTTTATAAATTATACAAAACCTGTTTTTGACATAAAATAAAATACAACTAAGACATCTACCTGATAACCTACAGATGCCTCCAATTTTACAAAGGACTGTTTTCAACTAATGACAATGAATACTTACTTTCTTAGTTGAATAATCCATGCAACCACCTGAAATGAATTTCTGCCACATTATCTCTTTTTACAAAGAGCCTTAAGTCCCAAAGGGTAATGTGCAAATAAACACATTTGCCCTGTTGTTGATTTGTGTTATAAATTAGCATCTTTAAATCAACGTTTCATGACTACCCAACCCATCCCATTCTCTACTTCCAAGCCTAAGAAGGTATGTTGACTTGTGTTTTTTGTTTTTTTTTTTTTAATTTTATTGTTGTTGTATTACATCCATCCCCTTTTTGCTCCCCTCTGTCCCCCTCCCCAGACTTGTGTTATAAGTAAAAGAATAATAAAACTAAAGAAACTTAAGCCATGCTTTTCCTGGATCCCCTACAAATCCACCGTATAACATGCTGAAGAATACCACTGGTAGTTTATAATGGTATAACAGACTGGTATCTTGCACTTTACACTTGGTTTGTCTTATCCACCAATATTATCTTTCAGATCTTTGGCTTCAACAAGCAAACTCTGAATTTTGCTATAACACTTAAGATTTCATTAAAAATTATTCCAGATGAAAGAAGAATTAGACATTTTTTTCAAGTCTCCAAACTATGTACAATTTCAGCATGACAGAATGTGGAAAATAGGAATTTAAGCAGGCACAACTGTTAATTTCATAGATCAGTTTTATTTCTAGTCTACAAGATAAAACACTACTTTTCAAACCCAGAACATAAAAATCAGTGGACATTTATTATTCATAATATACTGTAGAAAGGAAAAATCAGTTTCAAAATTAACATTATTATTATACACCAGATGGGATCATCTCCCTACTCAACGGTATTAGCTATTCCCAATCCTCTGTTCTAAAGATGAACAGGAGTTGAGAGGGCAAGATTAAAGCTGCACTGCTTCTGGCCTTTTCTCAGATCCCAGAACATGCCCTAAACTTAGAACCTTCATGGTTTGCACTGATTATTGCTTCTCCTTAAATGGGCTCAAAAAAATCATTCCTTGACTATTACATTTAAAGTTGGTCACCACTGTTTCCTAGTGTATCTCTCGAATCTATCAGTGCCTGCTCAATATAGATTTATTGAATGAATGAACGAATCTTGCTAGCATGAAATTGTCAGTGGTAACAGGTGAAGTCTATGAATAAGGAGAGCAAAATCCCGTCCCAGGACTTTCTGAATTTGAGGTTACTCAATAATAACTAACCTCATAATTAAGATTACTGAATTTGAGCAATGATCCTCAAAGATTTAGTTTAGACTAGTTTGATTATGTGAGTTATTTGGCTGTTGAGAGGCCAATTATAATCACCAATGTAGTAAGGAGTATCATTACTTGGGCTAGGTTAACATATCCTTTCTTCTCCTTTTATTTAAAAACACAACACATAATACTTTTTCTTCCCTAAAAGTCTCATCCTGCCAACTAGTCTGCCACTTCTGCTTTTGATGATAGACCAAGGTTCTAAACAAAAAAGCAAAATAACTCTGCAACAGAAAGGAGACGCTGAAATCTCAGTAACATAAATTTATAGAAAAAAAGTAGTCAAAACCATTAATGAAATAACATACCTCGCATCAAGCTGTAGCCGAGTCTTTATAAGCCAAATGGGGTTGGTTGCTGTGATTGCAGTAAAACCTAAACAAACATGTTTAAAATGAACTTTGGTAAAAACACACTATTTACTTTAAGAGTTATAAAATTATATATAAATCTATATTAAAGAAAATGAATACAAATATTTAACGTATTAACTGATGTATGCTTTACACTTTTATTTTACAAATCCATACAAACATGAACATTGATACTTCATTTCCAATCTACATTTTCAAATTCTGACCATAATAACTAAGATAATCTTTTAAGAGCAAAATCTGACTATGTATAAATTCTTCTCCCAACATATTCAGGATATCCTCTGGGATGCTCTCTACTCTCTAAATTCAGAAACCCATCTCTATAGACAAACATACAAAAGTTGTATGTTCTAGGGCTTTCTAGCATGCAAACTCTATCAACACTACTTGGGGTCCAATTAATATCACAAACCGCTATGTTTACAATGGATTCTATTATGTCAGCATTTACTAATATTAGGTCTTAGGCTGATGATATAACAGAAAGGATTGTTGTTTGGCCTTATGAATACTTTATATATAAACATACACTTAACACTTAAAATAATGGTATCAAAGAGGTCAGGTTTCTGTTAGGGTTAAAAGGACAAACCTATTTTTCATCCATTTAAACACACAAAAAACTCACAAGTTCAAATGTTACAATGGGAATTTCCCTCTCACTTTTATAGACACTGAAGAGAGAAACTCGGGCTAGAGGTATCTCTGATTTACTTTAAACTGAATACTTTCTATCAAATACTAACAGGTCAAGCACATTATTTTTAGACAGGTGGCCTATAATTAGCACATTTAATATGAATAAAGTACTTTCAGAAACAAAAATGCTGTGGTGCATATTAGGGAGAAATGCATAATAATTTTACTACACTGTATACAAAGCGAAGTTCAGTTTCACAGGTTCTTTTCCTTTCCATATTTTAGATAGTTAGCTACCTCAAATTTCACTCCCTAATCCCCTACTTTAACACTGTAGAAATAGCCAGATGTTTCACCAAGGGATGCTTACATTGAATCTATCAAGCAAGATAAATAAAGTAAGTTTAATTTGAAAACTCTCTTAATCATCTTGTAATATTTATATAGTCTTTTCTCATAAGTGTTTTTAATACTACATACATGTGTATAAAACTAAAATGGGACCAATAATTTTGTAAGTACCAGTACTAAATAACAAAAATTTAAAGTGTTGGATAGGTTGTCGGGAACCTTTTCAAATAAGGTTCTTTTCATGTACATATTCTGGTAACAGGAAAGGGAAAAAAATATGAAACTGTGTGATCTGTTTAAGTATTATGTTTGGAAAAGATTTCTCTTGCATGGGCTACTTTAACTGAAGATAAAATTATAGAGTATATATATATTTTCTTCTCTTAAACCTTATTTTTAAAAAGTGAAAGTCAAACTAAAGGTATTCAAATTTATTTTAAAGCTAATATAAACCAGAAATCAGTAGTCTGGTCATATACTTAATTTAATAATTCTTTATTTTTAAACTTAAATATTTGTACTGGCTAATGGATGTACAGTAAGTAATATTAGGGGTTTATTATTGAAAAACTGCTAAGTAGTCAAAACAACAAAATAGCCTATGTTACTCACAATAGCTTTTATTAATTATTCTGTGAAAATGAAAAAATTTATTTTATTAATTTTGAAAAGCTAAAACAGTAAATTCTTATATTAAACTAAAAACAAAAGAACAGCCTATCTAGGTAAAATTCTCATTCAATTTATTATACATTATTTGAAAAGATAAGCACCAAAGTATTTTTAAATATATTCTACTTCTAAAAATAGAAACTTGGTACCCTACATTAAAATTCCTCAATTAGAGGCTGAAAAATAAAACCCCATATATGTAAACTTTCTCTGTACATATTAAACAACAGCAGGATGCAAACAGGTATTTCTCACTTAACTAAAATTCATTTCCAGACACATATTAATCTATAGAACAAAACATATTAAAATTTGGGTGAGAGAGTGCTATCATGTATTCCCTATAAATCTGCTATTTTCAGTAACCTGTGCTTGCTATAGCCGTTTTGGCTCATTTCTCCCAATAAACTAGCTCTTAATAAGGATGGTGTCCTAACACCAGCAAACCATTACGTTAAAGAATTTAGACATAATCCACAGGTTTTTAGCTACTGGTCTTATCTTACCAAAGACACTCCAATAAACTAAGTAGACATTAAGGTAAGTAAATCTAGAAAAATATAATCTATTGATTCAAGAAATGAAACACGTGGGAAGAAACAAAAATATGTCACTAATTTACAATTATAATATATGTTAAGGCAATATGAAGTAGACAGCCAAAGCTTTAGATATCTTTCTAATTTTTCCAAGAAAACATACACAAATACACTGGGAATGGCACCCCTGAAATTTATAATTAGTTTTATATGAGCATTTAAATTTTGTGATATTTTGCTAATATGCTAACTTGTAGTAATAATATTTTGATACCCTGTTAAACATTAAAAGTAATTTGGAGGTATATAAAGGATTTATTTGTAGGTAAGAATTAATGTTTCTCCATAGTCAGGTAAAGCAAAGTGGCAGTACTCTGGCCATACTGTTAGTAATTTGGTTAGTATTTTATTAGAAAGTTTAAAAAACTTTTAAAATACAAATTTTAAAGTTTTGCTTTATCTAAGACTCCATTTGATAACATAAATCAGCAATTTTCAACCTTTTTCACCTCATGGCACATAAAATTCTGTGGCATACCAAAATTATATTTTGTCTATCTGACAAAAGAAAATAGATACAATTTTGATTCATTCACAACAGACAAATATTGTTACGTTAGCTTTTGACATTTTTAAATTTGCCAGTCTAAGGGAAGAAAAGTCAGTGTCCTTGACTAAACAGTCAGGTATTGCATGTTTTAAAAATGCTTGCAGCACATCAGTTGAAAATTGCTGACATAAACCAATTAAAAACAAGATGAACAGATATCCTGAATATAGTAAATTTGCTGAAAATGTCTATTTTATTAAGTGAGTGATACCTGTAACATTGCATTTTTAGTAGTTTTATTTCAATTTACTTCTTTAGTAAGAACAAAATCCACCTAAATTTCTATAGTATTAACTCCAATAAAAGAGTAATTAAAACTGAAACAGCTAAAATCTTATATATTCTTATCCTGAATTTATTTGGAAAGTAATAGTATATATTTAAGATCAATGTTTTTGCAAAAGAGTAGAAAAAAGCCAAGTATTAACAGACAAGAAAATAGAAAGCACTGTATTAAACTTTTAAAACATTATGCTAAGCAAACAGGACTATTTTTTCCTAAAAGTTGTTGGACACTATAATACCAGTTACAACTACAACTATGTTTATCTGAAATACTGTTATTATATTCTTTGGTGGTCAGAGCTACATGACCAAGCTGAGGACCCCAGGCTTTTATTACACGATGACTGAAAAGTTACCCCATTTGTCCTTTTAGAAGGAATATTACAAGGGGAGCAAAATTAAAATTTTACAAAATATTCAGATAATGCACATACAAATTCCGGAAATATAAGTTCATTTCCCGCCTTCAATGAATTCCACAGCTATTATAAATTCCCAGGGGGTGTTTCTTACAACTAGAGGCTGCAAGAGATGCTCAGATCAGTACTCACGAGGTTTAAGTTAGTCCATATTTCTACAGGAGTGACCTGCGGATGGGGAGCATGAGATGACACGATCTCACTCTTTTCTCGGGAGAAATGTACAGTAAATGCCTAAAATAGACACAGGCTTTTCTGTATCATAACAACAAGCAGTGACCTCATCAGAAACATGTGTACAAAATGAATCCCATTGGAAGGATTTGAGAAATATTTACGGTGAGATCTAAAGTTTTTTGTGAATTTTAAGTTAAAAAAAAAAAGGAATAGCAGAATGGGCCATAAATTAAAAAAAAAATGCACCGAGTACTGAAAATTCTGCCATCCGCAGCAGTTCAGAGTCCAAATACTTACCTAAAAGAAGACCAATTTTGCGTTAAAAAAGAAAAAAATGCTAACCTTGTCAAAGGGGAATCTATGAAAATATTTTCCTACCATTATTATCTACCATGATCGAAGTTGAAATCACAACAATCAGACTATTTAGGATATCTTAAAAATTTTTTTCAGGTAATTCCATTTTGTAACTATTTATAATATTTTAAAATGAAATAAATTACAGTATATGTTGCTACAGTAGTACCTTTCACCTTTTGCACTATGGCCAGTAATAATGCACATCCATTTTTATGGAATATTTTGTGTTATTTTTGTATTTAATTTCTTGTGCTCTACAAAACAAAAAACAGGAAGAATGTTTACATACAAACACACAAAACATCTATCCAATTATCAATTTGGGTTAATGAATTGCCATGGATAAAATAAAATATTTAAAAAATATTCTGTATATGCAAGACAAAACTCCTATTTAAGTTTTCACTCAAAAACTCAATTTTTAATAAATTTTAAGTCAATCAGGAAAATGTATCTTGAAAAATTAACAGTGAATGCTATAAATAAGTAAAACCTACTAGTTATCTAGTAAATGTTAAACAATTATGCTTATTTCAAAAACTGAGCAATAAGTGTTTGAATATAAAATCCAATTAAACTCAGAGGTCATTTCCTTTAACTCTTTAATGTTATATATAAAATTATGTATATATTTCAGATAAAAACTTTAAAAATTTGAGAATTACAATTAAGAAAGTTGGTTGTAAAAAAAAAAAAAAAAAAAAAGAAAGTTGGTTGTAGGCATTGTTTCACAAAGCGAAAGGTCGCCAGTTCTGGTCAGGAAACATGATTTGGTTGCCTATGTGGGGCAGCTGGGGCAGGTGCAAGAGGCACCCGGGCGGATGTTTCTCTCTCATGTCGATATTTTGTTCTCTCTTTCTCCCTCCCGTCCCCCCTCTCTAAAAGTAAATGTAAAAAAAAAATTAAAGAAATTTAAAAAACCTAATTTTTGTATACACAGTTGTGTATAGTGTATCCAGAGGGATATGCAAGTTCATTTAAATAAAAACACACAAATACCCTTAACAAAACAAATATCCTTAATAGCTATGTTTCTTAGTCGGCCAGGTCATATGTATGTGTGTGTGGGGGGGGAGGTAAAGCACAAAGAGCCAACATTACTTAATTTGATTAAATAGTCTCACAATTGAATAACATTTTCAATGCATGAAAATGGAGAGCTTAAATTCTTTTGTATTACCTTGAAATTCTACAGCAAATGAAAATGAAATCTACTTCAAACTGTCTCCAATTAAAATGTTTTAGTACCTGAACATTCTATATGGATAAAATGTGAAATGCAACTGAATTGAAAGGTCACTTGAAATAAAAATTATGTACAAAATATATTACTAAATCTTTAATTTGTATGTTGCTTGATGTGGCAACATATAACAGGCTATATAATTAATGGACTATTTTTAGTTTTTTTTTTTTTTTTTTTTTTTACACTAACATGACAAGGTTAGCAGTTTTTTTAAAGTAGCTAGTTAAAAAACAATTTTTCACATGATTGCCTATAAGCACTTGCACCCCCAATTCACATTTATAAGACCTCTAAAAATGATCCTGAAGAAAACCCGGAGCAACCTGGCCTAGATTTCAAGAATGAAGGAAGCAAAAGGCTACCTTAATGAGTCTGCATGGGACCATTTAGTTTCACCAACCATGTAGTTATGCAAAGCTAAATGTCATAAACAGTGCAAGAAAATTCTGAAAGCATAATTCTTAGAAAAAATATTAATTACAAACAAATTGAAGTAATTCCAAATTACACAGTAAGTGAATAGTGCAATAATCTCTGAACAAATATAAGACTACCAATTAATCAAAATTCAAAGAACTTAAGTTGGAAAATAGTATCAATGTTTAGGTAAATACAGATCAAGTTTAACACCTGTACATATTTGGGGGAAAATGTGCAAAATAATTCCACTAAAATTCTTTGCAATGTGATGCAAATATAATAATAAATTCTGATACTATATTCTAGTAAAAAAATTCCATTAGGCATTAAAGATATTCTGCAACTCTAAATTTGCAATACTGAATATATAACAACTATGTTCCACTTCATATTGTTGCTTATCTACTTTCTTGATTTTGATTCTTTCAAAATAAAGATGAACATTTAAAAATAATTTTCTGGGGTTAAAAAACAAAAATGCTTAAATACTGGTAATACAGAAATATATTCTTAAAGATTCTATAGTATGTTATTAGCTACTAACTTTATATTATACCCAATGATTGTGCAGAAGTAAAATCGTCTTTATTTGTATTCAATATGTACAAGAAATACATTAAAAAATAATTCTAGCTTTAACTAGATGACCTCTATGGTACTGGAGAACTAATTCTAAAGATCCAAATCTATGTAGAGAAATGTACTCATTCTAAGGGTAAGGTAATGGGGGGCCACATAAATTACTTAACTTGCTCAAGATCTCTCCACATGGGTAAAAAAAGAGTATTTCACCACCCTGCTCTTTAAGGTTTTATCTTTCAGCTTGAAAACTTCAATGAGTTAGTCAACAATTACTAACTATAAAAATCCTTGAAAATATTTTGTAAGGTATATGCTAGATTTATTACATGGCATTTAACCTTTCAGATATTAGTATTTCAAACTTAGTTCATTAAGTATGTTGTTCAAATTGATCCGATTTATTTCTAAACATGGTGAACAGTTTAAGGCACTCATTGTTAAGCATATAACTGACAAATGATCAACAAATGGGGAAAGTAAAAAGGCATAGCATAATTTAGAAATGTGAGGCATGTTCAATATGCAACATGTCTCAGAAAACTGTCGAGAATTTTCTATTGAGAACCAAAGGTCATGGCTTTGTCTAACATGCACAGCAAAAATTGACTCCAGAACCTGACTGGTCAACCAATCTACCAGCTTATCTTTAAGGCAGGGCAGAGACAGACCCAGGAATGCTTTTTAAAATTTGGAATCATATATACTTATAATGACAGAAGAATTCCTGGAAACATTTCTACAGCAAGCATGTACACATAGCCAGTGCCTAAGTTTCAAGTGCTATCCTATGATTTACGTGAAAATCTAAGCATATTTTTCAAAATACAAACATTATAGTAACTCTGAATTATCAGTAAGACATGGCTCACAAAAATTTCAGCATTTGAGCACAGGACAAAATGAATACTTTACCAAGAACTGCCGGCACATTTCAGACAGAAGCCAAAACATGCAGCAAAAAGGAAAAGGCACTAACAGAAATTGAGGAGAGAAGAATAAATTATAGCTCCAGAACTTACTGATAGTGTAATTATGGTTGGATTCTTAAAACTGTTAAACGTAGTGACTAAATATTCAGTAAACTACACAACACAATGTAAATGCTATATTTATTGCCTATATGCTATTACAAACTCCTAATATAAAATACTGACAACAGCTCTTATACACCTTCTGATCGAATTTATTTGTATACTAATACACATTTGTGGATGTTAATTAATGAGAAGCACACTGTCTTAACCTTATAGTTTAAATTCATCTTAATTTAATATTAAGTCTGTTTCAGAAAATTTTGTTTTTAATATTATATATTCATACCTGCTATTGCAGCTGAAATCATGTGTACCTGGGTAGAATCAGTATCAAATACACCATTCAACTTTTCCTTGCAGTTTGAATAAGCAGCAAAGTATATTGCTCTGAAATAAAGATTGAAAGTTTATCAATAAGATGTTTAATTTGTAAGATTTAAATGAGATCTAAGTTAAGCTTCATAATTTTAGCATAAACGAATCTAAAACATAAACAGCCCTGGCTGGTGTGGCTCAGTGGACCGACTGCCAGCCTACAAACCAAAAGGTCACAGGTTTGACTCCCAGTCAGGGTACATGCCTGGTTGCAGACCAGGTCCCCAGTTGGGGGCATGTGAAAGGCAACAACATAATAATGTCCCTCTCCCTTTTTTTCCCTCCCTTCTCCTCTCTCTGAAATTAAAAAAAAAATTCCTTAAAAAAAAACAACACAGTCTTAGCTATATGCTTATGAAACATATCAGATTAATTTTCACATTTTTTCCATGAAGACCCTGATGCACTTTTTGTATCAACTCATTAAGAAAGGCAAATTCAAACATGAAGTTCCTCAAATAGACAACCTCTTCAACCCGCCCCAATACTCTGACAGCACTATCTTAAAAGTCTTTAAACAAAATTTTGAAAAGAGTAGGATTGGAAGGCTTACATTACATTAAATAAATTATCCTTGAATTAAGGAAGTATGGTATGAGCACTTACACATACATATATTTCTGTGCAGAGGGGAAGTGAGAAATGATAAAACTGACCCAAATGATCAAACTACATGAGGTCTGTCCAGAAAAAGTCCAGCCACTGTTAATATAATGAAGTTTATGTGACACTGACATATTTTGCCAGTCAAAAAGAGTGGACTGGAATGTACATGTATGAACAATGACTTCACTGTACAGGGTGCTCACAATAAAGTGGCAAAATTTTAGTAAAATAAACATACCACAAAAGTGTTGTATACTGAAATAAATTTATTCTCACATGTAAATACATAAACATTGTCAATATTTTTTAAATTGTTCAAAAAAATCTCCATTTGCTGCAATAATACTCAATACAACTTGGGAATCTTGAGCACACTTTAACTTTTCTTTATCCATGGACATCATAATGTTTTCAATCTTAGCTTTAACAGCCTCTTTAATGGAATGAGGTTGTTTATTCACTTCTCTTTCACAAATGCTGCATACATAATAGTCTAAAGGATTTATAGCTGGTGAACTAGGCGTCCAGATTTCCTTTGACCAGAATTCAGGAACATTGACACTGAGACATTCTTGCACCTTTTGGCATTATGTGCTGGTGTACCATCTTGTTGGAAGATAAAATGATGTCCATTTGCCACTTACTTCATCCACACAGTACAACTACTTCTTTCAAAACATCAAGGTAAACATCAGCAGTCACCTTCAAGCCTTGTGGAAATATATGCAGAGTCATGATATCTCCTTCATTGCTGACACCACCTAACACCATCACTGTAGCAGGAAATTTTGTTTTCATGACAACTGGGTCTTCATTAAGATTCTCACAGAGCCACCTGTTGTTTCTCCTGTTGACTATTTGGTCCTGCTGAGAATTCTTTGCATCAGAGAAGAAAATCAGAGGGTTTTCTCCTTTGGGATTTTTCAATGTTGTTAGCAGTTTCCTTGTTTTCAAAGCCCCTTTCCTTTGTTTGCTGTGTCATAAACTGGCCTCTCCTAAGAATATACAATCTGTATCTGATACCTTCAGCAATAATCTTGCAACCCGTTGCATCTGACATCTGCAGTTCTCCTGCTACGGAGCGCCCTGACTAACCTGGATCAGGAACCCATGATCTCCTGGATTCTGTGTACAATGTCTGGACTTGTGCAATCTTTGTGTACCATATGTGTTTTCTTTGTTGGTGTGGCAACATCAAGATCAGCATCATACACCATCAATTGTAGGTAAAAGGATGTTATTGAAGTCCACAATTTCCTTAGCAGTTCACC
>PVIW01017528.1:0-13787 GCA_004026585.1 Noctilio leporinus
GGCACTTAGGCTGTTTCCAGCACCTGGCTATTGTAAATAGTGCCGCTATGAACATAGGTGTGCATAGGTTCTTATGAATTGGTGTCTCAGGCTTCTTTGGGTATAGTCCAAGTAGTGGAATGGCTGGATCAAAAGGAAGTTCCATTTTTAGTTTTTTAAGGAAACCCCATACTGTTTTCCACAGTGGCTGCACCAGCCTACATTCCCACCAACAGTGTATGAGGGTTCCCTTTGCCCCGCATCCTCGCCAACACTTGTTGTTTGTTGATTTGCTGATGATTGCCATTCTGACATATTTCACCTTCTAATTTAAACGAGAGCCTTGCTGGGTAGAGTTGTCTTGGTTATAGATCTTTGCTTTTTAATACTTGGAATATTTCTTTCTGGCTTGTTGTGTTTCTGTTGCAAAATCAGCTGGTAGCCTTATCAGAGCTCCTTTATATGTTACTAGCTGTTTCTCCTTTGCTGCCTTTAAGATTCTCCCTTCATCTTTGAATTTTGCCATTTTGATTGGGACTTTCTTGTGCTTCCTGGACTTGTATGACTTTTTCTCTCGTTAAGTTAGAAAGGTATTCTGAAATTACTTTTTCAAACATATTTTCTGTTTCTTGTCCCTCTCCTCCTTCTGGCATCCCTATGATATGAATATTGTTTCATGTTGTCACAAACTTGCAGGAAAGAAAATGAGTGTTAAAAGCTATGCAGGAAATAAAATAATGAAAATAATGAAGCAGCTCATTGTGGAATTTGTTTCAGTAATATCTAGTGTTTACCACTTTCTTCTCTTTCTGAATCTGACCCTGGAGCTGCCAGATAGTGTCCCTAAGCAGTCTATTTGAGACTAACAGTGAGCCACAGTCTGTAGCTGTCTCCTTCAGTTGTTAAGCTAGTTAATATGTAGTCAGAAGGCAGGCTTAAGAACCACAGTGTGGGGCAGAGTAATTCCTGTGGACAGGGCTCTTGCTTCCTCTCAGGCTAATGCCACTTGGAGGGGGGTGCTCTGCCTGAGCAAGATGGTTTTTGAGGTTTGGGGGATGACTTGGCATGGGAATCTTATTGGCTACTCCCTAATTTCTCTCCCCAAACCACTGTCCCCAAACTCTCCTCAAGCACCTTGAGTCCATTCTGCCTTCCCTTTGCAATTGTCTGCTAATAAAGTTTCAAATATTGGTCCTTTAAAAGGGTCTTTGAGACTCAGACATCTCTCCCTAGTAGGCAGAGATGTCTTTTTACACTTGCAGCACTTTTCACAACAGGGTGTTATCTGGGTTCATTTCTGGCTCAGATGCTATATATTGGGGAGCCCGTCTTGGGGTTTAGACCCAACACTTCTCAGAGGAAACAGCCCAGCTGCTAATATTTCTCTCTAGCACTTCAGCTGCCACCTGTGGGAGCCCAGCCAGCCCTCTCGCATCTTCTCCACACTCCATACCCATCACATTGTGGTGAAGCTGTTTCTTCCATGTGCCTTTAGTTATAAGGCTTCTCTCCGGTGACTATTCAATTGGTTATTGTGGATGATTTCCTCACAATTTAGTTGTAATTCCAGATTGGTCCTAGAAGGAGGTTAGTGTAGCTTCCACTTACTCCTCCATCATTTTGGGTCTCTTCCAAATATAGTTTATTCAAAGATATAGTACTTAACTTTATAGATTATTCTGTGTTAATAATGATATATTTGTGTAGAATGTTAAATGTTCAAATGCTTGTTGAACATAACTTTTCCTTTTGAAAACTCAAAGAACATAACTTTTCTTTGAGTTCCTAGTAATAAATCCATCATCAAATAGTTGCAAAAGCATTCAGATTTTGTCTTATTTGAACTCCATGACATTAAAGTCACTGAAAAATATATTTCCTCCATAATTCAGGGATTCATATGTAACATTGTATTATATGTCTGCTATAACTATATTATATTAGTAATCCTCCAAAATGATTATATTTCAGGATGATTCATTGTCACTAGAATATGCACTTCATACCGATGATTTTTTTACCTCATTTTTAGAGGGTTTCAGGCACACTTTTTTTTTTTTTTTTTTAATCTATGGTTACCCTTCACCTACCTCCAGCTACAGACCTGGCTGGAGACCTGGCTTGCAACCAGGTTTTGTGCCCTGGCTGGGAATCAAACCAGCAACATTTGGTCTGCAGGCTGGTACCTTATCCACTGTGCCACCAGCCAGGGCTACAGGGACACATATTTGTTAATATTGAATATACATGCATCACCGCTGGCTTCTTTATATAATAGATGTATGAATTACATCCTATTTTTTTAATAGTTTTTATCCTCACCTTGGGATATTTTTTTCATTGCTTTTAATGAGTAGAGGAAGGGAAAAGGTGATGGAGAAAGAGACTGGGGGGAGAGAGAGAGACTTAGATGTGTGAGAGAAACATCAATCAGTTGCATTCTCAGGGATTGAAACCACAACCTGAGTATACATGTTGACAGGGAATCAAACCTGAAACTTTTTGGTCAAGATGACACTTTAACCAACTCAGCCACACCAACATTTTTTAACAAAATTATTTTTAACTCTATAAAATATAATAATGGTACTTTATATCAGAATATTTTATCTATAGTCATTAGGAGAAACTAACTCTTCCAAATGCAGAGTACTTTGTTAAAATTGCAATCAACATGGTACATAAGAGAAAGTGTTTTATAGGTAACACTAGTTTTTATTTAAAATGTTTATAAGTTTACATAAATCAATATATATGGAGCCTAATTGCAACAGAGACATTATCCCACATGTCTCTCAACCTGCACTTGAATTTTCTACCTAGAATCTAAGTACTTGCTCTGATAGGACTGTTTATCCATGTCTGCATTCCTTTATTCACAGTTCAGAAATGCAAATGCTCTGAAATCAAAACTTCCTTTTGAAATTTTGATGCAAACATCTTGGTAGCTTAATCTATCTAATCTAATTTAACATGAAATTATTTGTAATTTAAAAATTCATGCTTCACTTTAGAAATATTGAATTCATTTCAGAAATACAAATTGGGAGAGCAGGTGAGAGTTCCCACCAGCAGCAGGCCAAGGACAGCTCTAGGCAGTGGTGGCTCTGCCCAGAAGGGTGGCTCTAACTGAAGAAAACTTCAGACTCACCGGTGAACAGAATTCTGAGCAGTGAAGTGTGGACAGTGAGTGCAAACTCCAGAGGGAATGAGGAATTAAACTCCTGCAGGGGAGGGACTGTGAGAGCTGTGCTCAGGAGGCTGAGAGAGAGGAAAAGCCTCCTGGGGCCGGAGGAGGAGGAGAGACCCACTGGGAGCAGGAGCTAGGGAGCAGGGAAGAGCACCAGCTGGGGTGGCTAGAGGGCTGAAAATTGTGCTGCTGCACCACCAGGGGAGAGGGCAGCTCAGAGCCCCAGAGAGAAGGGAGGCCCAAAGCCGTGCACCCACACTGGTGCACAGGCTCCCATGAAAACTCAAAACTGTGTGCCAGGAACTTGCTGCTGGTGCAACTGGTGCACCCATTGTAGGTGACAAAAGCCTCCTCAAAGAGCTGGAGGAGGAAGCGTAGCCTTCACCAGCAGACTGCACTGTGGGACCCTTTGGGAGCCAGGTGAAAACCTCCTCAAAGAGCTTGACTGTACAGAGCCATCACCAGCCCTAAATGACCTGCAGGGCCCCTGGGGAGCCAGGTGCTCTTTGCAGACAGGGGCTACCTCCTCCAAGAGCTGCAAATGGAGAGCCAGCCATCACAGGAGCAAACAAAGTTGCAGGTCACCCCCTATTGGAGCCAGGTACCCATCACAGATAGAAATATCCTCCAGGAGCTGGAGGGGGAGAGCAGCCATAGACCCCACATAGGCACCCTCACGTTTTCACACAGAACCAGTGAAAGAAGAGAGGGCCCCAAATCACCAGCAGCATAGAAACTCAGCTAGGCTACTGAAGGCTCAGCCTACCAGGGGCTGGAACTCAAAATCAGCCCTAACTGTGACAACCATAGGCCCTGCCATTCCAAGACCACACAGTTTGATTATAGACTGCAGAGACTTGATCAAGAAAAAGAGGCAGATTCAGGAAATGGACTGCTGCATTTCTCAAGCACCTGAGTTACACCAAGAACTACCTGAACTATTAATCCCTAAAATATCCTTTTCAAAAGTTACTTCCACCCCTCACAATTAGTGCATTTTAAGTAAATATGGTTTATATCATAGTGTAGCTCAACTCCCATATTTTTAATTCTCCCTTATCTCAATTCACTTAACTACCCAAGACCCTCCTCCCACTCTTATTTTAAAGTCTATTCACTGTCTTCCTACAACTCATTCCCAGACCTCTAAGTATTTCTCCCCTCTGCAACCATTTAAACCTGTGTGTATGTGTGTGTGTGTGTGTGTGTGTGTGTGTGTGTGCGTGAGTGTGGTTGTGCTACTAAGGACTACACATTTTTTCTGCTAAAAGCACATGGTCCTGGCTTCCCCATGACCAATCAGTGCTCATTGAGGGTGGAAAGGGAGATAGATGCAGCAACTATATATATAAGCTTATACTATTCACTCACATTTGACACATTCTGATTTTCCTCCTCCGAATTTCTATATAAGAGATAAGTTGGTGTTCTCTCTCATATCCCCACTATGTTTGCTACTACTTTGCACTCTTCAAAATTATCTATACTTTAGTCAACTTAATCATTTTTCCCCTTATATATCAGTCTTATCATATCTACATCCTTATTAAGGCTGGCTCAATTGCAGCTGAGGGTGTGATTAAAAATGGGGGTTACCTTGGAGAGTATGGGTATATAGCTAGGTTCATAGGCTGTCAAAAGGGGGATTAAAGGAGAAAGATGTCTCTGAAAGTATGGTTATTTTGACTGAACTGGTGATTCTGTTTTAGGAGCAGCTCAAAAACAGTGTATGTGAAATGATAGGAGTGTTTCTTAATCAGCCAACTGGAGGAACAGGAGCAACACATACAACAAATCCAATATACAACCAGACAGCCTCAGTTAATAACATAAAGGCCACACCAAGAAAAAGAAGTGGAGGAAATCTAGGAGATTGCAACACTGAACTCCACAAATCTCCTAACACAGAAGGGTGCTCTACAAAGGCAAGGAATCAAAATAGATTAATCCAAGATAAAAACAAGCAAGAATAGACACCAAAAATTGGGGGAAAAGGAATCAGGTTATCACCAAAAGAAAAGGAGGAATCCCCAGAAAGATCGCTAATGAAACAGAGGCAAACAAACTATAAGATATGGATTTCAAAAGATTGATGACAGAGAAGTTCAATAAGCTCAGCCACCTCAAAGAAAACTATAAACAACTCCAGTGAAACTACAAAGAACTCTAAAAAACCTACAAGGAATTTATTGACAGCTACTCCAGCATTAAAAAGGACTTAGAAACTATCAGAATGAGCCAGGAGTAAATGAAGAGTACAATTTCTAAATTGAAGAATACAGTAGAAGGAATCCACAGTAGGCTAGAGGAAGCAGAGGATCAGATCAGTGAGCTGGAGGAGAACCTAGAAAAATATGCCAAGAAAATGCAAGAGAATGAAAAAAGGCTGAACAAGAATGAAAAGGTTTTAAGAGAGCTGCAGAACAACACAAAACACAATAATATCTGTATCATAGGGATACCAGAAGGAGAAGAGAAACAAGGAATGAAAAACCTGTTCAAAAAAGTCATGATAGGAAACTTCCCTAACATGATGAATGAAAATGTTACTCAAGTTCAGGAAGCACAGAGGGTCCCAATGAATCCAAACAGACTGACTCCAAGACACATTATAATTAAAATGGCAAATTTCAAAGACAAAGAGAGAATCCTAAAAGCATCAAAAGATAAATAGCAAATAACATATAAGGGGGCCCAGATAAGGCTATCAAATGATTATTCAACAGAAACAATTCAAGCCAGAAGGGAATGGCAAAAAATATTCCAAGTAATGGTAAACAAAGGCCTGCAACCAAGAATACTCTACCCAGCAAGGCTCTCTTTCAAAATGAAAGTAAAATAAGGAGTTTCCCAGACAACAGAAGACTAAAACAACACATCTCTATCATATCAGCATTGCAAGAAATGCTAAAGGGTCTACTTTAAAAAAAAAAAAAGAGGGGTTAAAACAATAAAATAGGAATGCAAAGAGAAAGAAGAAAAGAAGAAGAAGAAGAAGAAGAAGAAGAAACACAGAGAGTCAAAGAGGAACAGAGGTACAAAGTGGGAAAATGGCAATAAATAAGTATGAATCAATAATAACCTTAAATGTAAATGGATTAAATGGGCCAATCAAAAGACATATGGTAGCCCAATGGATAAGAAACATGAGCAACAAATATGCTGTCTTCAGGAGACCCACCTCTGAACAAAAGACCAACACAGATTGAGAGTAAAGGGATAGAAAAAATATATATCAAGCAAATGGACATGAAAAAAAGCTAGAGTAGCAATACTTATTGCAGACAAAATGGGTTTTACAATGAAGGCCATAAAAAGAGATAAATAAAGACATTTCATAATATTTAAGGGAACAATCTATCAAGAAGAACTAACTCTGATAAACATATATGAACCCAACATAGGAGCTCTAAAATATATAGGGAAAATCTTGTAGGACTTCAAGAAGGATATAGACAGCAACACACTAATAGTAGGGGATTTTAATACCCCACTATCAACAATGGACAGATCTTCCAAGCAAAAAATCATCAAGGATGTTGTACCATTGAACAACACTATGGAGGAAATGCACCTAACTGATATACGGAACGCTGAACACCAAGGAAGCAAAATACACATTCTTTTCAAATGCACATGGAACATTCTCTAAGATAGACCACATGGTAGGTCACAAGACAAGCCTCCACAAATACAGGAAAACTAAAATCATACCAAGTATCTTCTCAGATCACAATGCTTGAAACTAGAAACCAATCTCATGGGAAAAAAACAAAAACACTCTAACTCATGGAGCCTGAATAGCATGTTTTTAAGTAATGAATGGGTTAACAATGAGCTCAAAGATGAAATAAAAAAGTTGCTGGAAACAAATGACAATGAATACACAACAGCCCAAAACTTATGGGACACAGCAAAGGCAGTGATCAGAGGGAAATTTATACCAATACAGGCCTACCAAAAAAAGTCAGAAGAACCTAGCATGAACAACCTAACCATGAAGCTGCAAGAACTAGAAGAGCAACAACAAACAAAGCCCAGAGCAAGTAGAAGGACAAAAATCATCAAGATCAGTGCAGAATTAAATAACTTAGAGACTGAACCTACAATTTGAAGATTCAACAAGTCTAGGAGCTAGTTCTTTGAAAAAAATAACAAAATTGACATGCCTTTATCCAGACTCATTAAGAAAAAGAGAGAGGACCCAAATAAACAGAATCAGAAATGACAGAGGAGATACTTCAGAAATACAAAGGATTGCAAGAAATTACTACAAATAACTATATGACAAGAAATATGAAAACCTGGATTAAATGGACACATTTCTGGAAATGTATAATCTACCAAAACTGAACCAAGAAAAAGCAGAAAGCCTGAATAGACCAATAACAACCAGTGAAAATGAAGGAGTAATCCAAAATCTCCCACAGCACAAGAGCCCCAAATGGATACACAGGTGAATTCTACAAAACATTTAGAGAAGAACCAACTCCTATCCTTCTCAACCTATTCCAAAAAATCCAAAAGAGGGATGAATCCGAAACTCTTTCTATGAGGCCAATATTATTCTAATCCCAAAATCAGGTAAGACAAAACTAAGAAGGAAAACTACAGGCCAATATCTCTGATGAACACAGATGTTAAGAAAATATTGGCCAACTAGATCAAGCAACACATTCAAAAGATCATATACCATGATCAAGTGGGTTTCATCTCAGGGATGCAAGGATGGTACAACATCCTTGCATCAATAAATGTGATAACACCACATCAACAAAATGAAAGAGAAAAGCCACATGATCACATCAATAGATGCTGAGAAAACATTTGATAAAGCACAGCAACCATTTATGATAAAAAACACTCAGAAAAATGGGAATAGAGGGAGCACACCTCAACATCGTAAAGGCCATATATGAGAAATCTGAAGCTAACATCATACTTAATGGGCAAAAACTAAAAGCTTTCCCCCTAAGATCAGGAACAAGACAAGGCTGTCCTCTTTCTCCACTCTGTTCAACATTGTTTTGGAAGTTCTACCCATAGCTATTAGAGAATAAAAAGGAATCAAAGGTACCCACATTGGAAAGGAGGAAGTGAAGCTGTCATTATTTGCAGATGACATGATGGTATACATACAAAACCCGATAGACTCCACCAAACACTTACTCATCCTAATAAGCAAATTTAGCAAAATAGCTGGTTATAAAGTCAATATCCAGAAATCAAAATCATTTTTGTATGCCAATCATGAAACATCAGAAATAGAAGTGAGGGAAACAAATCCCATTTACCATAGCAACAAGAAAAATAAAGTACCTAGGAATAAACTTAACCAAGGAGGTAAAAGATCTGTACTCAGAAAACTACATAACATTAAAGAAAGAAATGAAGAAAGATACAAATAAATGGAAGCATATACTATGTTCATGGACTGAAATAATTAACATCATTAAAATGTCCATACTTCCCAAAGTAATCTATCAATTCAATGCAATCCAAATTAAATATCAATGACAGACTTCACAGAGATAGAAAAAATACTTGAAAAATTCATGAATCCAAAGATGCCCATGAATATCCTCAGCAATCTTAAGAAGAACAAGGAAGAGGAATCCCAATATTGGACATCCAAATATACTACAAGTCTACTTTAGTCAAAACAGTCTGGTACTGGCATAAGAATAGACATCTAGATCAATGGAACATAATAAAGAGCCCAGAAATTAACCCAGAACTCTATAGTCAATTAATAGTTGATAAGGGGAGAAGGATTAAATGGAGTAAAAACAGTCTCTTCAACAAGTGGTGTTGGGAGAACTAGACAGCAACATGCAAAAAAATAAAACTAGACCACCAACTTATACCACACACCGGAATAAACTCAAGATGGATTAAGAACTTAAACATAAGCAGTGCCACCATAAAGGTCCTGGAGAAAAATTTAGGCAGTAAAATTTTAGATATCCTACACAGAAATATGTTTACTGATACTTCACCAAGAGCAAAGGAAATAAAAGAACAAATCAACAAATGAGACTATCTTAAATTGAAAAGTTTCTGTTCAGCTAAAGAAAACAGCAGGATAAGACATGACTCAGATATATGCTGTCTTCAAGAAACCCACCTCAGAACAAAAGATCAACACAGATAGAGAGTGAAGGGATGGAAATATATATATCAAGCAAAAGGACATGAAAAAAAAGCTGGAGTAGCAATACTTATTTCCCACAAAATAGATTTTACAATGAAGGCCATAAAAAGGGACAAAGATGGACATTTCATAATACTTAAGGGAATAATCCATCAAGAAGAAATAACTCTGATAAAATTATACGCACCCAACATAGGTGCCTCCTACCTAGTTCTTCTTTCTCAACATTGCTGTGGCTATTCATGGGCATTTTTGGCTCCATATAAATTTTTGAAGTATTTTTTCTATTTCTGTGAAGTGTGTCATTGGTATTTTAATTGGGATTGCATTGAATATGTAGATTGCTTTGGGTAGTATGGACATTTTAATGATGTTAATTCTTCCCATCCACGAACATTATATATGCTTCCATTTATTTGTATCTTCCTTGATTTCTTTCTTTATTGTTCTGTAGTTTTCTGAGTATATGACTTTTACCTCCTTAGTTAACTTTATTACCAAGTACTTTATTTTTCTTGTTGCTATGGTAAATGGGATTTGTTTTTTCACTTCTATTTCTGTTGTTTCCTTATTGGTATACAAAAATGCTTTTGATTTCTGGATATTGACTTTATTCCCAGCTATTTTGCTAAATTTGCTTATTAGGTTGAGTAAGTTTTGGGTGGAGCCTATGGGGTTTTGTATGTACACTATGATATCATCTGTAAATAGTGACAGTTTGACTTACTCCTTTCAAATTTGGATAGCTTTGATTCCTTTTTCTTCTCTGATGGTGACAGCTAGAAGTGGAGAATATGGACAGCCTTGTCTCGTTCCTGATCTTAGGGGGAAAGCTTTCAGTTTTTTGTCCATTAAGTATGATGTTGGCTTCAGGTTTCTCATAGATGGCTTTTATGATGTTGAGGTATGCTCCCTCTATTCCCATTTTGCTGAGGGTTTTTATCATAAATAGTTGCTGTACTTTATCAAATGCTTTTTCAGCATCTATTGATATGATCATATGGTTTTTATCTTTCAATTTGCTGATGTGGTGTACTACATTTATTGATTTACGAATGTTGTACCATCCTTGCATCCCTGGGATGAATCCCACTTGATCATGGTGTATGATCTTTGTAATATACTGCTGAACCCTATTGGCCAATATTTTGTTGAGAATTTTAGGATCTCTGTTCATCAGAGATATTGGCCTGTAGCTTTCTTTCTTAGTTGTGTCTTGTCCTGGTTTTGGGATTAGAATAATATTGGCCTCATAGAAAGTTTGGGAGTCTTCCCTCTTCCTGTATTTTTTGGTATAGGTTGAGAAGGATAGGAGTTAGTTCTTCTTTAAATGTTTGGTAAAATTCACCTGTGTAGCCATCTGGTCCAGGGCTTTTGTGCTTTAGGAGATTTTGGATTACTTCTTTAATTTCACTAGTTGCTATTGGCCTATTGAGGCTTTCTGCTTCTTCTGGGTTCAATTTTGGTAGATTATACATTTCTAGAAATGTGTCCATTTCATCCAGGTTGTCATATTTTTTGCCAATAATTGTTTGTAATAATTTCTTACAATCTATTGTATTTCTGAGGAATCAGTTGTGATTTCTCCTGTCAGTTCTGATTCTGTTTATTTGGGCCCTCTCTCTCTTTTTCTTGATCAGTCTGGATAAAGACTTTTCAATTTTGTTTATTTTGTTAAAGAACCAGCTCCTGAACTTTGTTTTCCATTATTATATATTACTTTATTTTTTTTTCAAAGTACATTGATGAGGTCAAAATCCTTTTTCAAGAATTTTTCTTTTAGTTTTTTTTTTAATTGTTGTTGTATTACATCCATCACCCTTTTTGCTCCCCTTCCCCACCCACCCATCCTGAACTTGTTGATTCTTTGAATTGTAGTTTGAATCTCTGAGGTATTTAGTTCTGCTCTGATCTTGATGACTTCCTTCCTTCTACTTGCTCTGGGCTTTGTTTGTTGTTGCTTCTCTAGTTCTTGCAGCTTCATAGTTAGGTTGTTTTTATGAACTTCTTGTGACCATTTTAGGTAGGCCTGTATTGCTATAAATTTCCCCCTGAGAGCTGCCTTTGCTGTATCATATAGGTTTTGGGCTGTTGTGTGTTCATTGTCATTTGTTTCCAGGAACTTCTTGATTTCATCTTTCATCTCATTGTTAACCCATTCATTGCTTAAAAGCATGTGATTCAGTCTCCATGAGTTAGAGAATTTTTGTTTTTTTCCCATGAGATTGGTTTCTAGTTTCAAGCCATTGTGATCTGAGAAGATGCTTTGTATGATTTCAATTTTCATGTATTTGTGGAGGCTTGTCTTGTGACCTACCATGTGGTCTGTCTTTGAGAATGATCCATGTACATTTGAAAAGAATATGTATTTTGCTTCTTTGGTGTAAAAGACTCTGTATATATCAATTAGGTCCATTTCCTCTAGAGTGTTGTTCAATGCCACAACATCTCTGGGGATTTTTTGTTAGGAAGATCTGTCCATTGTTGATAGTGGGGTATTAAAATCACCTACTATTAGTGTGTTGCTGTCTATGTCTTTCTTAATGTCTTCCAAAATTTTCCTTATATATTTCAGAGCTGCTATGTTGGGTGTGTATATGTTTATCAGAGTTATTTCTTCTTGATGGATTGTTCCCTTAAGTAGTATGAAATGTCCATCTTTGTCCCTTTTTATGGCCTACATTGTAAAATCTATTTTATCTGAAATCAGTATTGCTACTCTAGCTATTTTTTTCATGTCCATTTGCTTGATATATAGTTTTCTATCCCTTCACTCTCAATCTGTGTTGATCTTTTGTTCTGAGGTGGGTCTCTTGAAGACAGCATATATGTGGGTCATGTGGTCTTATCCATTCGGCTACCCTATGTCTTTTGATTTGTGCATTTAATCCATTTACATTTAAGGTCATAACTGATTGATACTTATTCATTGCCATTTTCTCCCTTTGTATCTGTATTCCTCTTTGGCTTTCTCTGTTTCTTCATTTTATTTGTTTACTTCTTTTTATAGCAGACCCTTTAGCATTTCTTGCAATGCTGGTTTGGTAGAGATGTATTCTTTCAGTCTTTTTGTGTGTGTGTGTGAAGCTCCTTATTTCTCCTTCTATCTTGAATGAGAGCCTTGCTGGGTAGAGTATTCTTGGTTGCAGGCCTTTGTTTACCATGACTTGAAATACTTTTTGCCATTCCCTTCTGGCTTGAATTGTTTCTGTTGAATAATCATTTGATAGCCTTATTGGAGCCCCTTTGTATGTTATTTGTCTTTTCTCTTTTGATGCTTTTAGGATTCTCTCTTTGTCTTTGAAATTCGCCATTTTTAATAATGTTGGTCTGTTTAATAGCGTTGGTCTGTTTGGGTTGATCCTCATTGGGACCCTCTGTGCTTCCTGAACTGGATTAATGTTTTCACTCATCATGTTAGGGAAATTTTCTATCATGACTTTTTTGAACAGGTTTTCCATTCCTCGTTTCTCTTCTCCTTCTGGTATCTGTATGATATAGATGTTGTTATGTTTCATGTTGTGCTGCAGCTCTCTTAACCCCTCTTCAGTCTTATTCAGCCTTTTTAAATTCTCTTGTACTGTCTTGGAGTATTTGTCTATATTATCCTCCAACTCGCTGATCCGGTCCTCTGCTTCCTCTAGCCTACTGTTGATTCCTTCTACTGTATTCTTCATTTCAGAAATTGTATTCTTCATTTCCTCCTGGCACTTATTGATAGTTTCTATGTCCTTTTTCATACTGTTGTAGTTCTCAGTAAGTTCCTTGTAACTTCACTGGAGTTCTTTGTAATTTCCCTGGAGTTCTTTGTAATTTCCCTGGAGTTGTTTGTAATTTCCCTGGAGTTCTTCGTAGTTCTCCTGGAGTTGTTTACAGTTTTCTTTGATATAGCTGAGCTCACTTAGCTTCTCTATCGTCATTCCTTTGAATTACTTATCTGATATTCCAGGTGCCTCTGTTTCATTTTGTGTTCTTTCTGGGGATTCTTTCTTTCCTTTTGGTGATGGACTGCTTCTTTTTTCCCCCATTTTGGGTGTCTGTTCTTGCTTGCTCTTTATTTATTCATTTATTTTTGTTCTTTCCTTGGGTTAACCTGCTTTGCTTCCTTGACTTAGTTGAGCACCCTTCTGTGATAGGAGATTTGTGGAGTTCTGTGTTGCCGTCTCCCAGATTTTCTCCACTTGCTGTTCTTGGTGTGTCCTTTATTTGGGCTGTCTGGTTGTATTCTGGGCCTGTGTGCTTTTAGCAGAAACAAAAACAAAAACAAAAACAAAAAACAAAAACAAACAAACAAAAAAAACAAAAAAAATTAACAAAAAACCGAACCAAACAAAAAAGTAAAATGCCAAAGGAAAAAAGAAATAAAAATGATAATAATAATAAGAAGAAAGGGTTTAAATGGCTGTTCACCCTTAATAATCCCTGACTGGTCCAGATGGAGCCTGGACCTGAGGGCTTTTAGCA
>PVIW01017529.1:0-13801 GCA_004026585.1 Noctilio leporinus
GAGCTGTGTGCCCGTCTGTCCTGGGCTGGGTCCCCGTCTGTCCTGAGCTGGGTGCCCGTCTGTCCTGAGCTGTGTCCCGTGGCCTTGAGGAGGGGAGAGGGCCGGAGGGGCGCTGGGCTGGGCTGCCAGCGAGAGGAAGCAGAAGTGAACGCAGGTCGAGGTTTTCCGATTCATGGTGTCAGCCAGGGTGACGGGAGAATCGGGGGGACATGGTGACGGGGCTGCCCCTTGAGTGAATCCCACCCGCCCCCGAAGAGTGAACTGGGGTGAATTGTGTGGCCCCAGAAGGTACCGTAGGCCAGGGTGCTGGCCCCCAGGACCGACAGGGAAACGACCTTGCAGGCTCCAGCGGGAGGGAGGGCGCAGGGCAGGGGGGACACGCAGCTGCAGGGGGGCAGCGCCCAGACTGCCCGGACGGGGCCCCAGCACTGGTCGGGGCCGCAGGGGCCGTGGGGGAGACTAGCCGAGGCTGCCCACCATCCGCGTCCCCCGGGGCACAACTTCCA
Organism: Noctilio leporinus; assembly: GCA_004026585.1. Taxonomy (NCBI): domain Eukaryota; kingdom Metazoa; phylum Chordata; class Mammalia; order Chiroptera; family Noctilionidae; genus Noctilio; species Noctilio leporinus. Next base: position 507 of record PVIW01017529.1, read on the forward strand.
GGGCCGGTGACGGTTCCCACGGATGGTGACCGGCGGCTGCTCTGCAGCCCGGGCGGCGTCCCTGGGGGCTCTGCCGCTGCACCGAGTGCAGGGGGGCCTCCAAGGTTCCGGGAAGGAGGTGCCGCTCGGCACCCCCGCAGAGAGCGGACAGAAGCTCGGGGTCCCCGCCCCCCGAGCCGGCTGCAGCCTCACCTGCCTGTTGGAGCCGCTTCTTCGCCGGAGTGGTCGGCACGCATGTCACTACCAGCAGCGGCGGCATCTTGGGAGCCTCTGGCCCCTACTCCCTGCCCTGTGGGGTGGTCTGACTGCACCCGAGATCCTCAGACGCCCCCTGGCCCACACGTGCCTGCATGAAAGTGGGAAGAGCCGGGCCGGGGGGCTCCCTCCAGGGGACGGCAGGAGGAAGGGCACCAGGGACCCTCGGCCCCACAGGGAGGGGACGGTCCTGTTCCTCCCGGATGGGGGCAGCGGGGCTCCGTGGGGAAGGGGCCGCCAGGGGCCACTCGGCCACCGAGGCTGAGGGAGGGTGGGCTGCGCGCGGTCCTCATGGGGCCCCGGCCCTGTGTCACCTGTGCAGACGTGAACGAGTGCGGGGACCTGGCGGCGCCCCCCTGCCACGCGTCCGCCCGGTGCAGGAACACGCGGGGAGGCTTCCGCTGCGAGTGCACCGACCCCTACGTGCCGGGCGCCGACGGCAGGACCTGTGTCGGTGAGACCACCCGCCCGTGTGCCCCCCGGACGGGCTGCCACCCACCTGGGGGAGCCTGGGGTCACCCGTCAGGCTCTGAGGGAGCTGGGGACCGTGCGCCCACCCTGCGCCTCCTCCTCTGCGGGGACGGGCAGCCAGCCCTGCAGTCAGTGTGGAGGGTCAGGGTCGGGTCGGGGGTCGGGGGTCAAGGCCGGGCTCCGGGTGGGGCGCTGGCCACGCGGCCCCCAGGGGCTCTCACCGCTCACCCTCCCCCCAGACTCCGGGCGGCTCCCGAAGGCGTCCCTGGTGTCCCTGGTGCTGGGCGCCCTGCTGGTCTGCGTCCTGGCGGGTCTGACCTGGGCGGTGACCTGCGGGTGGTGAGTCCCCCCGAGGGAGCCCACCTCCCCCCTGCGGGAGACGTGGGTTGTCTTCCTTGACATTCGCCTCCGCGTATTTCCAATTTACTCTTAACACCTGATTCGAGAGGCAGAGGCTTTGATCTGCGGTTTCACGTCCCGCTCTGCCGCCTGCTTCTGGCGGGAGCCCTGACGGGGGGTCCAACCCGCACCCTTGGCGCATCGGGATGGCGCCCTCGCCCGCGGGCCCCCCGTCGGGGCCTGACGACCCTCCAATCCTGCTCTGACCCACCCGGTCGGCAGCTTCTCCTGGAGTGCGGGCTCCCCGGTTTCACAGGAACCCGCCTGCGGGGCCTCCCCAGCCCCTCAAGTTCCCCTGCGAAGAGCCACACGAGACCTGGCTGGTGACCGGAGTTTCTCTGAGAGGCGGACAGTTCGGACGCAGGGCAGGGCCCCAGCCTGGGACAGCGAAGCCGAGCGGCCACCCTGGTCCTCGCGGTCGCTGGGACTCGGGGAAAATGTCTCTCCGAAGTGGGGGAACCCCCCACCGGGTGGGGGGCCAGACGGGGCTGCGGGCTGGGCTGCGATGGGGTTGTGGTCACCGGCAGCTCACAGCCTTCAGGGGACACTGACCGAGGCCACGAGGCCTCCCGGCTGCCTGTGTGACTCCAGCCGGGAGGACCTTCCCGCTCAGCAATGGTGACGCAGGTGGGACGGGCCCGGGGGTGCTTCCCGGCGACGCCAGTGACCAGCAGGTGCTTGTCCACAGGACACACTGCGCCCCTGGGTCCGGCCCGCCCGCCGTGGAGGGAGAGGGGGAGGCGGCCTCCCCTCGAGGCTGCGGGGGCTGCGGGGACACCGGCCCCTCACGGTGTGGAGCCCCGGCCCAGGGCCCCGAGCAGGTGGGCTCCCCTCTGCCCCTGAGTCCCCGAGGCCCCACCTTGGCACCTTCTGGAAGTGGCTCCTGTGTCACCCAGACTGTTGGGGAGGGAACAGCCGTCTGGGCCTTTGCCTCGTCTAGGGAAGTGCGGGCAGGTGAGGGGCGGGGGCCGGAGGGGACCTGGTTGCAGACCCCATGCTCCAGGCCGCTGGGAGCCGGCGGGGAACACGGGCTTTTCAAATGCACTGTCCCGGAAAAGGAGATAATTATGTTCAGGGTCGGGGGTCAGTCTGCACGGACTTCCTCTGGCGTCGGCACAAGCGCCCAGGGAGGCTGGCGAGGGAGCCCCGCGGACCTGGGACCCCAGGGCTGGACCACGGTCCCCCCGGCGCACGTGTCCGCACGGAGCCCGGAGCCCCGCAGGCCGAGAGCAGCGTGGCCGTGGGTCCGTCCGGCCGGCGCCCCGTGCTGAGCTGACTCCCTCCTGCAGGACGCGGCCTGCGGCTCCCAGGTGCTTCTCTGCCCGTAGCGGCCGCGCTGCCCCACTCGGCTCCCCCGCGGATCAGAGCGGCGGCGCCTCTGGGCGCCCAGAACTCCCACCCTGCGGGGCCAGAGGGGCGTCGTGACCCGAAACGGCCTTCGCGCTGGAAAAGGACGCTGGTCCCCCGTGCAGACGGCGACCAGACCTGGGACGAGACGCTTGCCTGTCCCAAATGCCTGACCGGGGCAAAGTGACCCGGGCAGCACGCTTCCCACGCACTCGTGGGTTCAACGGTGCCCCGTCTCCCGCGGGAAGACGCCCACGGAGGGTCCCCCAGGCACCAGTCTGCCGGCCGACCGTCCCCCGGGCCGTGACGGGATTCGAGTGTCTCCTGCGTTTATAAACCTGCTTCCAGCCAAACACACGGGGAAATGCTGTTTCCCACCCTCACGTCCAGCCTGTTCGCCAAGTTTCGTTTGGTCCCCTGTCCTGTGTGTCCTTCGTTCCTCCAAAGCCCCTGCCGGCCTACCAGCTTCTCTGCTGACCCCGGGGGCAGGCGGTCCCCCAGCTGCCGCCAGGTCCCAGGAGGCCAGGGCCCGCTCCCCCCACCCCTGGGAGGGGAGCACCGATCCGGGGTGGCCGCTGGGGGACAAGGGCGTGTCTGCACCGCGGGAGCTGCTGGCCAGTCAGACCTGGTCAAAACCGCGGCCTCTGCCCCCTAAGTCCACCCCCCGGGCCCTTGCTGGGAGCCGCCTGAGGACCCCTGGACGCCTGCAAGGTGGGAGCAGCTCCAGTCCCCTCAACCCCGAAAGGTCGTTACCACTCACTTTGTCGGCACACGAGTGACGGACCCCGGACGTGAGCCCCCGAGGGTGACAGGAGGCAGCCCTGCACCTGCCCTCCAAGGTGTCCCGTCCCCTCACCCGAGGACAGAGGACGGGAGCCCTCCTGGGTGAGGACCAGGCGCAGACACTGCCGCCTGGAATCGGCCGGCACCGGGGCTGCAGGCCCTGCGTGACCCTCAGGCGGGACCCCCGCCGGCCCACCCTCCGGGGCGTCCGGTAGGGAAGGAGGTTCTGCTTCATCACCTGGGGGTCTTGCAGCTCAGGTCCTGCTAGTCCTGCCCCCCGGCGGCAGCTGTTAACAGGATGCCCCCAGGCCACACGGGAGGACACCTGGGAAAGGTCACTGACCACCTTTCTGTCGGCCGGGAAGGGAGAGGGGCCTGTCCTTCCCGCCAGCCGCCCAGGGAGCGGGTCACCTGCTGGACCCGGAAGACGCTGGCCCCCGGCTCTGCTCCACCGGGTGGTCTGCGGAGCCTGCATCAGCCGGAGCCTCGCGCCCTCGGCCCGCCGGACCTTGTCCTGTCCTCACGCGTCTGTCCCACTCCGCGGGCCTCACACTGCGCTGGCCAACTGTCACCAGGTCCCAGAATGATCAAAGGGCAGCGGCCGGCAACCCTGACGCCTCGTGACCGGCCCAACGCTGACACCTGGGTGGGCGGACGGGCCTGGAGGTCGCGGGCAGCCCTGGTCGGTGGAGGGGCGGCTGGGTCCCTGCGGGAAGGGAGCGCTTGGGTCACTGCAAATCAAAGGTCAAGGGGAGGGGTGACAGCAGTCACAGCTGAAGCCTGGGGGAGCCCCCGGACCAGCTGCCGTCACCCCGAACGCGGGGCATCCACACGGCTTCCTCGTAAACCCACTTGGGACGAACGCTGGTCCAGCAGGGGAGCTGCCACCCGCGGGTGCTGGGAGGCCGGTGACAGACAGGAGGGGCTGAGCGCCGGCTGGGTCACCAGCCTCTGGGACGAAGGTGGGCAGCTCCCCCTGCCGGCCGGCGCGGGGGACGCAGATGTCGGGGGGCTGCGGCCGCCCGGTTCTTTGTGATGAAACAACACGGGGGCCCCACAAGCAGAATCCAGCTTCAATTTGGAGGAGAACCAGGACCAAGCAGCCGAACGTGTAACCTGTGAGGTGGTTCGGCTGGAACATGGCTGATGGATTTGACAGCGACCCTGGTTGTCATGTGTCTCAGGGTCTAATTTTGTTTCGGGTGAGTTTCCTTCAATCGCTTGGAATCTGCCTTGACTTTGGAGCAAGAACATTCTGTACTGGACGCAGCGACGAAACTGTGCAAAATAAAAATAAAGTCCCCCCCAAAAAATTGCATAATTCATTTTTCCCCCCACAACACAGCGCTGACGGTCTTCGTTTCCGTTAAATTTCACTTCCGTTAAACCTTTTGGGGGAGGAAACATGAACTATTGCAGGAGTAGTCATTTCAGAAGAACAGAACTTATTTTGCAGCCTGTATCCCCCAGGGGACCTCCTGTCCTGTCCATGTCAGTCGGCCTGGGGCAGCGCAGGCCGGGGAGCACCCGCCCCGGGGGACACCCACCCCGGAGCGACGGGCCGCCGGGGCCCCTGCTCAGCCTTCAGGAGCCTCAGCTACGGCCAGACTCCAGCGCCCGGGCCCTGAGCCTGCGGCAGAGTCACACGCGTGTGTGTGTGTGTGTGTGTGCGTGTGTGCGTGTGTGTGTGTGGCGGGGTCCGGGCGGCTGGAGCAGGAGCACATGGAACGTGGACATTCCCTGCTGCCTTTTCTCTCCCGACCTTCAAGGAAACTGGCTCCTGGAGGGCCCGCTAAGCACGGTCCTGGGCACCTTCGGTCCTAAACGAACCCCCGGGCGGCACCGCCATGGCCACCGGCGCGGCTCCAGTGTCCGCTGTGAGCGCGCGGCTCCCAGCCGAGGGGTCAAGGCCACGCTCTGCCTTCCGGCTCCGAGAGGCTGGCAAACAAGGGTCCTGGTCCCAGTCTGCGTAGCCGCTGCGCGTCACGGTCTGAGCTTTGCTGTGGGCGGTGTCTTTGGGCCCCACACGCGGGCTCAGGGCCCCTGCAGTGACTGGCGTGCGGAGAAACACGCTGTCACAGGCGCGTCCTTCAGGCACCAGGGCTGCCGGCTCAGAGTTCAAGGTTACGGACTAAACCATCTGTAGAAAAACGTGTCTTTCACAGAAGCACTCGGGGGCTGGGCCGTGGCCTGTGGATGTAACGGACCTCAGTGGTCACTCGACTTTGCGGGACAGAGGACCCCGGGAGGTGGGGGTGACATGCGTGTAGACACGTGTGTTCACATGGCCTCCCTCCACCACAGGGACCCTCTGCAGAAAGTGGGAGGTGGGGTAGCCGGTGGGAAAGCCCCTGGCCAGCATAGCAGGGCGAGACCCCAGCATAGGGACCCCGGGGCAGGGGCTCAGGAAAGCGGGGGTCCCAGGGACAAGCCTGTGGCGGCCGTGTCACCCAGAGGACGGACACCTCCGCTTCTGAGGCCGGTGGCCGGGCCGCTGGGCGGAGCGGGGCCTGGGCGCCCGGCTTCCCTGCAGGCGCTGAGACTCCACTGGGCCCACCCGCCCCACCTGACCCGGCGCCTGCCCTGTCCTCACCCGTGGGCTTTGCTTACAAGGCCCAGAAGAAGCCAGTCACAAAGGCAGTATTTTTATAACAATGTTTAAAAGGCAGAAATAACCCCGAGGTTAATATCCAGATTTAGCCACGACGGAGCAGCAGCTGTGCGAGTGGCCGGGGTGTCCCCACCGGCCCGTCCAGCGCCTGCCCCGCCCAGCAACGCGGTGCCCACGCCACGGCGTGTCCTCCGGTGTGGGGTCCGGGGGCTGGGGTCTCGGAGCCGATGACAGCAGCGTGACCCCTGCGTGAGGGGCTAGAACCCGCCACCGGCAGCTGCCTGGCCCCTGAGTGTGTCCCGTGAGGAAACCCGAGGTGGCCCAAGGACAAAGGTGACAGAGGAACTTGCTCTGGATCCATGTTAAAAACGAATTTTCATGTAGTTACAGCCGAGCCAGAAGAAACGGAACGTCTCAGAGGGATGAGCTCCCCGTCATTGGAGGCATTCAAGCAGAGGTCAAGTGTCCTGCTGGGGGACGTCTGTCCCATGGGTGCTACCGTAGGTCCCCTCACGCTCCGTGGGGACATGGGGCGGAGCCTGGCCCTGAGTCCTGCATCTGCGGCCGCTGGTGGGCTCAGAGCCACAGACGTTGGCATAACCGCCCGCACGCAGCTGCGAGCCCCTGGGGCAGCCTCCGTGGGGCCTCAACACCCCTCCATCCAGTGCGCCCCAGCTGGAGCCGACCCAGGCGCTGTGCTCCGAGGCTGTTCGTCAACCCCCAGGTCCCAAGGGGGGTGAGTGAGGTCCCGGAGCCTTGACATCACCCGCCCGCTCCCACCGCTGTCTTTGCAACACCTCATTCCGTTGGCCCTGTGACAGCTGGGTCCCCCCTCGCGCCCTGAGCCCTGCAAACCCAGCAAATCCCAGCGTGGCAGGCGAGGGAGGCCCTGGTGGCCAGCCCAGCCCACCCACCGGCCCTGACAGGAAACCAACTCCGTGACACTGGCCCTCGGCGGGGGAGGACCCTGGTTCCCCACGTGTGGACAGCAGGCCCAGGCGGCCCCGACACGCTCTGGGGGCTCCAGAAACGGTGGACAGTGGGGGGGGGGGGCGGGTGTCAGCCTGTGGGGTCCTACAGGGAAAGACTGGGTCTCCCCAACGGGCTGCCTCTTCCCGGGGCGCCCGGGCCTGGTGCCTCTGTCCTGGGGCGAGGCTGCTGTCCTGGGCACATGGGTTTCCCCACAGGAAACACCCCGACTCCCACACGCAGACGGGTGACTCCACCTCAGGGCGAGGTGGACGGGTCTCCCCAGACGGCCGCTCCCCCTGGCAGCAGGCCCAGCCAGGACCTGGGGGGCCGCGGGGCCCCTCCCACCGTGTCCCGCCCTGGAAGTCACTGGAGTGACCCCGGGGGCAGCTCGACCCTGAGAGCGTGTGGTGCCCCTGCCCCTGGCCACAGGTGGGCGACAGTGACCAAGAGAAGGCTTGCTTGGCTCCGTTCCCCTGGACACCCCCTGCCCCCCACCTGGGGCCTTGGACTCCATGGGGCCTGCGTCCCAGGTCACAACCCTGCACACTGACGGGGGGTCGGGGGAGGGCACGGCCAGCCTCGCAGTGGGTCCCCTGAAGGGGCCTCCTTTCCCAGGCCAGGTGGGGCTCCCACGGCGGGCATCCCCTGGGCAGAGGGGCGGCTGGCGCTCCGAGTCCTGCCTTTGCCGCAGGAGCCCGGGCCCAGGCCACCGGAGGGAGGTCCCGGGACAGCCGCCAGCCTGAGGCCCACGATGGCCTTGCTCGGGGCGACTGCTCCGCCGCACATGCTGCCTGTTGGCTGCCAAGGGTGCTGAGCCCACAGGTAGGGAACCCTGAACCCCCAGGGGGCAGAGGAGGGACAGCCCGGGACGCAGGGGACAGTGGAGAAGCTGGCTCTGCTCCACCGCGTTCCAGGTGGAAGCACCCGGACAGCCTGGCCCAGCGGCCCGGAGGGTCCAGCACGGAGTCCCCGCTGCCACCGGGGGCTGGACCCAGGGCGAGGCCTCCCGGCTGAGGCGGCACCGCTGGCGCCGGGCCGGCCGAGGGTTCCGGCAGAGCTCGATGGCCCCTGGCGCCGCCCCTGGTTCCTGGGCCTCTAACCTCGCGCGGAGCAAAGGGTGATCTCGGGGACAATGGCAGGAAACCGGGTTTCCACCGGGTCATGGGTGCAAATCTGCAGGAAGCACCTTTCGGTGCCTTGAGACACACGGCTGAGCACGGGACGCGTCCCGTGAGAGGTGGTGGAGGGCAGAGGACACGGGGAGGGTGCGGTATTTCATAACCGAGTCCGGTCGGGACGCAGTTTGCTGTTCTGCTGGCAGACGAGGGCTGTGTGTTGACCGTGACTGTGACCCGTGACAGACAGACAAGCAAACCTGTCTGTCAGCCTGCAGACCCCAAACGCCACGACCCGTGGGGCCCCCACCTGTGGGCTGTCACCACGTGTGTCTTCCCGGCCTGGGGACGTCAGGCCTGGGGGCGGGTCATCGCTGTCGGGCCCTGACCCTCCTCCAGCTGCTGTCACAATGGCAGGATCCCACACGGGGCCCACACGGGACAAAGGGATTTTGGGGTGTGGTGCAGAAGCTCGTGTCCCCACAAGACCCCAGAGGACACAGCTGCACGGACTCGGGCCCTGAGGGCTCAGGCGGCTCTTGAGTTGCAGGACGGGGACCCGGTGGGTCCAGGGGCTGCCCCCCAGCTCCGCGCAGATGGCTACTGGTGCATCGATTTCCAAGCCCAGAGGGTCCTGAGAGCAAAAGGGCCGCGAGCAGGTGCAGCCCGGCCCCCTCTCACCTCAGAAATGCCATTTGCAAAAAGGACAAGAACCTGGGGGCTGAGTGGGTGGGACCGGGTCTGGGTCAGGGGTTGCGTGTCCTGAGCACATCGCCGGCCTCTGCCCGGAGCGTCGCTGCCTTTACGTTCAGGCAGCACAGGACACGAGGCAGCGATGCCGCTTCCGGGCCGTGAAAACCTGTGCCACTTGGTTCTGTTGTTTTAGACCCAATGACGGGACCAAGGAGCAGTCTCCCCAGCGGGCACGCTGTGCACCGGGGGCCCCGGTGACAAAGGAGGCCCAGAGACCTGCGGTGGGAACCTTGCTCTGCGCCAGACCCCAGGGTGGGCACGTCAGGCTCCCGTGCGGCACCCCTGAGGCTGCAGGTGCCACCGTCTCTGGTTTGAAAACAAACACGTGAGGGGCAGAGTCAGGGCTCAGGCGGCCAGGACTGCGTGTCAGCAGCAGCAGGAAGTCACCCCATGTCCTGCCCACGTCCTGCCACGGGCCCCAGCCCTCTCGCGGGGCTCAGCGCGGAGTGAGCTCACGTTCTAACTCAGCGCGAAATGAAAGCGCATGGCCTGCCTGGCGGCGCGCGTGGGCCTGAGCCGTGGGCCGTGGGCCTGAGCCGTGGGCCGTGGGCCTGAGCCGTGGACCGTGGGCCTGAGCCGTGGGCCGTGGGCCTGAGCCGTGGGCCGTGGGCCTGCGCCGTGGACTGTGGGCCTGCGCCGTGGACCGTGGGCCTCCGCCGTGGACTGTGGGCCTGCGCCGTGGGCCGTGGGCCTGAGCCGTGGGCCTGCGCCGTGGACTGTGGGCCTGAGCCGTGGGCCCCAGCTGGGCGGGCGGGGCAGAGGAGGCCCCCAGCCGAGCACGGGGTGGCCAGGCCCCCAGGCGCCACCCCCCACCCGCCCTTCTCTCGTGTCTGCTCCACATTCGGGCATCAGCAGTGACAGCGAGGCCGGTCTCAGCCCATTTCCAGCCCAGGGATTTCTGCACCGGGCACGTCCCCGGAGCCCGGCGGCAGCGTGGCTGAGCCCTGATTCGCTTTGCAAGTGGGGACAGAACAAGCAAACCCGCGCAAGCCGGAGGGACGCCAGCGTCTAGGACGTGTGTGGCGCTTCTGCGGGGTCGTGTCACAGGGTCCACGGTGAAGCTCCCTGGAAACATCCCCACGGCACCCGAACTTACGCTTGGTGCCGGGAAAGGAGGGCGTCTGACGCAGGCCAGCGGGTCCCCACGGAAGCGGCCCCGTGCTGACCGCCACCAGCCGTCCCTGCTGATGACACAGGGACGGGTCTCCCCGCGCTGGTCCCGCACGGACCTTCCCCGCAGAGCTGCGGGGAGCATCATCGGCTCACTGTCGGGACCTTCGAGGTCCTCTGGGAGGTCAGGACACGCTGAGGACAGGAGGGGAGGCGCTGGGGAAGGACGAGGGCGTGTGGCCTCAGGCTGGGCTTCCTTCCTTGGAGCCACGGCCCCTGAACGAGGAAGCCGGCCGGGAGATGGCAGATAAGACCGGCTTCTCCGGGACAGACAGACCCCAGCAACGCCTGGGGCTCCAGCCTGCCACCCCCAGGCCTCTGCCTGTCGTGGTCAACACACGGTCACACAGTCCGAGGTTTCCCACCCAAAGGCCTCACACTGGACATGGGAGACCGGGTGACAAGGACACGGTCCATCCAGGGCTCAGTCATGCTGATGCTCAGAAGCCTGGCATGGGGACTGTGGGGACAGGTGGCATGGAGTCCATGGGAAGAGGTGGCATGGAGTCCGTGGGGACAGATGGCGTGGAGACCGTGGGGACAGGCGGCGCGGTGACCGTGGGGACAGGCGGCGTGGTGACCGTGGGGACAGATGGCGTGGTGACCGTAGGGACAGGTGGCATGGAGACCGTGGGGACAGATGTGGGCCCGGGGGGTGCGCCCAGGTCCGACCCGGACCCCAGACGGGATGATCTCCATCTGCCGGTGGCCTGGGGCCTGGACCTGGACGCACAGCTGAACCGTGAGCCGGCTCCTCCTCCATCGGCTCTGGGGTCTGCGACCCCCGACCTGACCAGCTGGTCCTGCTCCTCCACCTCCAAGACCCCAGGGCCTCCCTGCAGCCGGGTGGTCAGTAAAACCGAAGAGAATGTTACATAGAACAGGAGACCCCTAGAACTGTCAGAAGATACACTTTTCCTAAATGCCCACGACCTTGACAAGGCACTTCCGGCCCCTCCGCACAGGAAAGGACCCGCCATCCTCCACGGAAAGCGCCGTTTATTGGGACCGAAAGGCATCGTTACAAAGTGCAAACGCTTCTTTGGTAACATACTGGTTACAATAGTGCAGAAAAGGCATCTGGTGGCAACAGTTAGGACAGAAAACAACTCGCACAGCCCCGCCCGGTCCAGTCCCCGCGCATCAGGCCTCGGCCCCCAGACGCTCCCCTGCAGGGGGACCCTGGCGCGAGTCAGTGTCCCCCGCCTCCCACCGGACGCCATGATGGCACACGTGTGTCGCCCGGCCCGAGACACGGAAACCTGCCAGGCGCCCGCAGGCTGGCGGGACGGGGAGCCTCTTTCAGAGCCACACCAAGGTCTCCGTTGTCTAGTTTACAGAACCTGGTTCTGGGACCCGATGACCCGACGGGACGCCATGTTGCAGAACCTGCGGCTGGCGTGCTGGGTGCAGGGCGGCCGGCGTAGAGCCCACGGGCGCAGAAGCAGACTCGGAACCGCCCGGGGCTGCGGGACGCGGAGCTGCGCCCCCTCCGCACGGGACCCGCGCTGGTACCGTGCCCGCCGCGTCCCAGGGCCTCTCAGGGTCTCCGCCCGGGTCCCGCAGGGCTCTCGGCGTGCGGTGGACCCGTGAGGAGGCTGCACACATGCTCGGGGACGCGCATCTCGGACGCAGGTCACTGCCGGGGCGTCTGGCATGGGAGCTCCGTCCCCCGGGAAGGCCATCCAGGGCGGCTGGTCCCCGCCCGTCCACAGGAGTCGCGTGGAAGGGCCGTGGGGCTGAGGTGCTTCTCCTGCGAACCAACCGTGTGGCTGGGAGGCGCGAACCGGGGCTCCTGCAAGGAAGCAGGTTTCCGTCCAGGAGGAGAGCAGCCTGAGGTACGATGGTTGCTGTGCACTGAGTCCTGACGGGTGTCCTGCCGCGTGGGAGGGTCTCCTGCCCCACCTGGCGCCGGACGTCACGGGGCTGCTCCGCCCCCGGGGCCCCAGCACAGCGTCACCATCACGGGCGCTGCCACGGGCGCAGGAGGGGCCCCGGGGGTCGCAGCCCCGCAGCAGGTCCAGGGGGAGGAAGCCTGTTTCCAGCTTCATCCCCCGAGTCCCGCGTGGGGGCTGAGGAGCCGCAGGGGTGCGCCCGCCGGAGCCGCGGCATCGCCCACAGACAGTGTGACCGAGGGACGCAGGGCCCAGGCCGGGGTCGGGGTCACCGGGCACCAGAGCCTGTCGCCCCGACTCCCTCGGGAGAACCTGATCCTGCTGGCGCCGGGGTCGCCCGGTGGGGGGTTCCCTCCAGCAGGAGCAGCGGCATCAGGGGCGTCACTTTGGGGGCCTCATGACTTGACTGTGCAATGGAATAGTAGCACCAACTTTTCATTAAAAACATTAAATAAAAACCTGAGAATCTAACGTGAAGTTAGGACTCGTGTCTGCTCCCACCGCGCGGACCCTGGGCGGACCCCGGGCGGACCCCGGCGCTGGGGCGGAGACGGTCTTGTGACGTGGCCCAGGCGGCCCGAGTCCCGGGGCCGCCCGTCCGCTCGCCCTGCACCAGCCGGCGGCCTCAGGGGACACTCGGAGTGCGGGGGGTCTGAGGCGGGGCTCCTGGGGGGTCCTTCAGGCACAGCGGGCAACAGGCTCCGTCCACCCGCACGGGCGCCGGGCAGTCGGCGGGCTGGCAGGCCTCCACGAAGCAGGTGACCTGCCCGTCCTGCAGTGAGACGCGGCTGTGGTCAGCTCCCAGGTCCCAACCCCGTGCCCGGTGGGACCTCACTGGTGCCCCCTGTCCTGTCCGCCCCCCATGCTCTGCCCTGAGCCTCCGCCCAGCCGGCTGCCGCCCGACCCCGCCAGAGAGGAAGGGCAGCGCCCTGCCCACTTTCCTGGGTACCCGAGCTGCCGGGCAGGACCAGCCTACCCTTCAGGTGTGAACACCCCAGGGTGGACGAGGGGCTGACCTGGGACAGCGGCCGGGGGAGAGGCCACGCCTCCCAGGGACCCCGGGGGACACCCCACGGGTCAGCAGGGGCCTCGCTGGCCTGGGGCCGCCGTCCGCGGGGCTCCCGGGCGGGGCAGTACTCACGCGGCACTCGCAGAGGGTGCAGGGGTCTTGCTTCCAGCTGGCGCCGTCCGCCTGGGGCTCCCCGGCCGCATCCGTGCACTCGGCGGAGCTGAGCCGAGACTCAAGTTTCTTTATCTGTGGAGCCGGCACGTGCCCGGTCAGCCCAGGGGACGTGGCCCCGCTGGCCACCACAGGAGCGGGCCCAGCGGGGAGCAGGGCCCCCACCCCCTCCAGGACCGTGTGAAGGACGCGGAGCCCGGCGCCCTGGACAGCCGGTGGCCGACTGTCTGGGGCTGTTGCTAAAAACGAGGAGAAACCTCTGACACGGACGGAGGAGGCGCTCTCGGGACTGTGACCGGCCCCCAACCCCACCCACGGGCCTTCGGGAGCCCCCACCGCCCACT
>PVIW01017530.1:0-13806 GCA_004026585.1 Noctilio leporinus
ACAGCCAGCTCCCCACAGGCAAGGCTGTGGGCATAAGGTTGACAGTGTAATTCATTGTCCTCCTAGGGACACTGGTGCCATCCTAGAGAGCATCCTTCCCCATGTCAAGACTGTGATTGCTCAGTGGCATTTAGTCCAAAAGGAGGTAGCAGAGTTGGTCAGCACCTCTGACCCTCTGAGGAAGCCCACACCATCATTTCCCAAATGCTCCTCTGCACCTTTCATCCAAAGCAGGGCAGGGCAGGGCAGAGATGTGGTGGCTGAGCAATGTGAGTGACACGCATCATGCTGACAACAGGCTGCAGGGCTAGAGGTCCAGACCTCTGGGTATCTGAAGAGTCTCCAACAACATAGTACTTCAGTCCTGGCTGTTGTGTCTCGCATGGCATGTGAACAGAATGGTCACTGGTTTCAGTTTGATTCTGAGTCAGGGCACATGCCTAGCTTGGGGCTGGGTTCTAGTGGGGGCCATGCAAGAAGCAATCAATTGATGTTTCTCTGCCACTTTTCCCCCTTTGGTCCCCTCTCTCTAAAACATAAAATGAAATATTTAAAGATATTATATACATTGCAATGTAAAATATATAATAAAAAAAATTTACATGAACATTTAAAATTACACATTTCCACTATGTAGGACAGATGCATCCTACAGAATTTAAAATCCTAATATTCCCACAGATGCAAGGACCAGGGACACTGTGGTGGACAGAGACATGCAGGGGATGTGGGAGGATGGAGTTGGGACACATGACTGTGTACGTCTTTCCTTAATCTCTCTTCTATGACTGGTCATGTTGAGGGACTCAACATGCTCAGGGTACTACAGCGCCCTCTGGTGTCCTGAGCCCCCCTGCAGCCCAGCCCTCCCTGTCTCCTGCAGAGGTACACTTCTGGGCTCAGGTTGACTTCCACTCATTGTGTCTCTCAACAGTAATATGGGCCACATCCTTGGCGCTCAGGCTGTTCATCTGCAGATACGGCATGTTCTGGCCATTGCATCTGCAGATGGTGAATTGATCCTTCACATAAGCTGCATGATACATGGTCCCTCAATCTGTATTATAATATGAGACCCTTTCCAACCCTTTTCCTGGGGCCTGGCAGACACAGTTCATCCAGTAGGAATTAATGATGAATCCAGAGATCTCCCCCCACTCCAGATTCCATCATCTGCACCTCAAGCTGGATAACTTTAAGCACAGAGATGTCCTGGTCAGGAATCTGTCACCTGTTCACTGTTCCACTCAGTCATATCCACTCTCATACTCAGTGTCTCTCATTCTCCATAACTTATCTCTTACAACTGCAATAAATAAAACTCAGATGAACCCAAACTCCGTGGTGAGTGGTCTGTGTTCTATCCTGACCAGGCACTGGAAACACCTGGGAATCGTGGGTGGGGCATCCATCCCAGAGCAGCAAAGTAGGAGCTGAGCTGCTTTCCATGAGCAAAATGACCCTATTTACCTGTCCTCCTACTCTATAGGAAACTCTGGGGTGGACAGTGGTATAAATAACAAAGACCTTGAGTATGACTCATCCAAGGATTCATATCTATTAAGAATTACTACCCACATTTAAGCCTATGCCCTCCCCACATACTTGACTGGCCCAATAGATGGATACATGACCTAGTAGATTATATTTTTATTAAAAAGAAAAATGTATTCAAAATGAGAGGTGTCTTAGGAAGTCTCCAGGTATGAACATACCAACAGAATTCAACCCTCATGACCTGAGGATGAGTTAAGTGTAGGAGGTTCATTGTCAGGGAACAGGAAGTTCCATATACCCTAATTCTCCTATAAAGTGATAAGAATATGAACTAAGAACAGAATGTGACACTAGAGTATGTGGATCCAGTGTTGCAGAAGCTGGAATGTCTGTGTGAATCATTGGGAGACAGAAGCATGAACTCTATGGAGGAGACAGTGCACCCAAGTCTTGTATTGGTGCTAAATGTGCAACAGCCTCACTGTTTCATTTTGTTTTTATTTTCCAAACTCTATGGTCAAACAAGATTCAGACAATCTGGAAACAGAAGAAAGTTAGTCATGGCTCCATTTACTTAGATGAAGAAAGAAGTAGAGTTTGTCAAGTAACAAGACTGAACTTATAGAAATGTGATTTTGGAAAATCTTGATGTTACTCACTAGTATAAAACAATAAATATATCCTCATTTTTTGTTATCTTTTCTTCCTGCTATTCTGATTGAATGTTTGTCCCTCCTTGCATTCCAAATTTTTGGTTTATGTTTGTTTTGCTTAGTTTTTTTTTTTTTTTTTTTTCCTTTCCCTGTGTGTGTGTGCGGGTTTGCTCTGTTGTTTACTTGGTCCATATTTCTTTTCCCTTCAATTCAGCAGCCTCCCTGTGTTTGTTTCTATTTTTTAGTTAGAGTTTCTTTGACTCCCTATCTTATAATAATGCCTGTAAATTGTATTGGGTGGAGCATTAGGTGATTGCCACCAGTTTGTGGCTCTGCATGGGTTGAGGGCTCAGAGAGGAGAAAATGCTGCTGCCTGGCTCTGGAGGTGTGCTTGGCATTCACCATGTTTCCAGTCACTTCACACTCGTTCTTTATGTGACTGGTGCCATTTCAGCTGTGCCCTGATGGTGACTCCCATAGTGGGTGGGATGCATGTGTTCTAAGTCTGTGCGGTCCCTTTAAACAAACTCTTCTTGAAGTCTGGCAGTTCTTTCACACTGTAAAACCCCAACTGTTTTTTCACAGTCAAAAATTATTGTGTTCAATTTCTTGGGTGCTGGAACCCTGTGCTATGTGGTCAAACCTGGTGCCAGGATTGCTCGTTCCCTGGATATTTCTTCTAATTTTTATCCACCACTCTTGAGTGTGGAACTCTCCATTCTGCTACTGCTGTTTGCCTCTCTGAGCCACACCACATCTCCTCACCTCTCTGCCCATCTCCATGACTCTGCCCCTCCCACATGTCTGGATGAATGTTGATTTTTTTAAGACCTTGGTTGTCAGGCATCCATACAATCAGAGTTTGTTATATGTCCCTCTGCCTGATTTCCATCATGCACAAGTCCTGTTAGTGGCCAGTTTGGATGATGAGCAGTGTGACTCTGGAATGCACTTTCCGTGCAGCAAAGCCTCTATTGGATTCAGCTGATGTGGCACAGAAGGTTTGATGATTTTTTGGAGGTGGTCAGAACAGTGTCTGAAAGAGTCTCTGTATTTTGCCAATATGAAAATGTTATGTTTTTTAACTCAGAGACTTTAAAGGTGAGTGCTGATTCAGGAATACAGAGAGGTTCCCTGAGGGAAGTTGTTACAGGAAGAGGAAACCACACAAGAAACCAGCACAAACCTTCAACTGCACCTGTTACTGGGATGGTGTTTGTGTTCCTGGACTCTGACCGCCTTCTGAAGGTTAAAACTCCTTCTGCAGGAGGTTTGTGTCTGGGCTCAGGCTGACTTCCTCTCACTATGTCTGTCATGCAGTAATATACAGCCATGTCTTCAGCTTTCAGGCTGTTCATTTACAGGGACAGTGTGTTTTGGACATTGTCTCTGGAGATGGTGAATTATCCCTTCACAGAGTTTAGAGAAACTTCAACAGTTTAGAGAAAAGCGGGGGCCAGGTGGAGCATTGCCCTTGGATGGAGAGGCAGTGACCCTGAACATAGTCTCTGCGTTTATTTTACAGGATGGGTTAGATGAAGCTCAAGGATGTTTTGCAGGCTTAAGGGAACACTGTGGGCAAAGTTTGTCCTGTTCCCAGGCTCTCTAAAAGGTAAATGTTTCTTCTTCAACAGTGACAGCAGCATTCAGCTGAAATTTGTGGTTATCTATTCCCTTCTCAACCCCCACTGGTTCTGGCTGCCATCAGCCACTGGCCTGCCTCTGATTTTCAGATGCAAGTGGTCAAGTGCGGCTTTGCCAGCACTCAGTTTTAGCTTTTGATGCCAGCCATCACCACCTCCTACAAATTACCTCTTAAAATTACAACAAGGAAAACCTAGCTAAGCCCAAAATCCACAATGAGTGGTCTGTGTTCTGTCCTGACCAGGCACTGGGAACACCTGGGAATCTTGGATGGACTCCTGGCCCAGAGCTGCAGGGTCAGGGCTGAGCTGTTTTTCATGAGCAGAGGGGCCCTATTTGCATGTCTTCCAGCTATACAGGGAGCTATTGATTTGAAGACCCCCAGAGAGGGCCATGCCTCAGTATATGTGTGAGTGTCCTGAGGATGATGGTCATATTATTTTAGTAATAAACACAGCATTCTGGGCTGGCCTGGGTCATGCCAAGAACATATATATGCTAACACTGGTCCAGTATCTGGACCAGACACTCCACACCACCACCCCCATTCTGAACCTGGTCCAGGGCAAAGTTGGATACACCCCATAAGATTGCAGGACCACTTTGCTGTGATGAGAGCATGAATGGATGTTTGTGTCTAGTGTTACCTACATTGAACCGTTGCATACACCTGTGGACTCGGAGTGCTCACTACATTGAACAAGGTTGTGCATCACCTATTACATTGTCCAGGAACAGCTCATGTGAGCCAGGTACACCTAGAAATATCACAGGCAATGTCTGCTAATGTCTGTGTTGGTTCCAAGACCACAAACATACATGGGCCCATTCAGTCTTTTCTCCTCCACATGGTTATCAGCCTCCTAGACAAATTTAGCCCCATATGTAAATGGACATCACAATATGAGTGTTAGAAGGTCAGGTGTAACTGTCAGTATTGTAGCTCCCCTGTAGATAGATTTGGCATCTGTCTTTGTCCTTTCCCATGCACACTCTGGATCCCCTTAGACTGCCCCAACTGTGGTGAGTTTCTATGTGTGCCAGAGCTTGTAAGGGCTATGGACCTTGATCAGCATGTCTCTGTCAAGCATTTGAATGATACAAGTTTCTTCCCCAAGTTAAAAACAATTATAAAAAGGGCAAGCCTCTGCCCTGGCCAGATTAAGCCCTCTCTATCACTGCTAGAAAGTGATATCCCCTTATCCACAAAGGGGAAGAGAGTGAAAACCCACCACCTGCACAGTAACTTTTTGTTATAAGGCTCGTCCAGAGCTGTGTGGACTGTCATGAATAAGCCAGTGGTCATAGCCTGAATTTAATTGATCCCTACATGTACCATCCTTGGAGAAATCTCTTTCTGAGAAGTAGAACCTCTAATCCATTTCAGGTATGACTATAGAGATAAAATAAACATTCTGCAAATTGTCTCCACAACTGTCTTGGGGGAATCACCCTGCTTATCACCCTGTGCCACACCATGTGCTATAGGTCCTGGTTCACTGTAATGCGCACTGTACTGGGGCATGGAGAGCTTCCTAGGGGGATGGTGTCTACACCATGGACTTGGTTAGATATATAGTGTCTTCTTGAAGTTACTGCTATGAGTCAGCTGGTTGAAACACATGAAAACCAAGCCCAGTAGGTGGAATCTGCCCTCCATCTTTCCACTCTCCTGTCTACTCCAGGGATATCTAAATGACTCAAGATGACTGTGACCCATGCTCTTGTTCCCATCATGCAGTTCTCATCCCTCTTGGATTACCAGGTTCACTGGTCCTAGAAGACCTCACATTAGGGAATCAGGCATCAGTACCTTGGAACCTCCTTGTAACATAAACTGTCCAATAGCAAAATCATAGCCATGTGTAAGTAAGGTCAATACTGGTAAGAAGCAATTTATGTCTCCTCATTGTGGGCTGGTACCGAATGTGTTGATTTACCTTGCAATGACTAGTGAATGTGGCCATAGTGGCAAATCTTTCCCATGTCTATTCTGTGCCAGCTCAGGTGCCCAGGGGAAAACCCCATAGCCCACTCTCAGGAAACCCCTGATATGAACAGAATTGACCCAGAAAACACTGGAGCAGGACTGGCAAGACCAATTCTAATCCCTGAATTCTGATAACCCATGACCTTTGACCAAACAGAATAGCTTCCTTTGCTTGAGGCAGGTGACTCTAATATTAATACATTTGAATTGCATTTTAACATGTTAATTACTTAAGAATATTTTGTTTCCCAAATAAAGCTCATTTGTCTTTTTTTCTGTAAGATGGATGTAGTTGTGCTTAATTGACTTTAACTTCAGTTGAAACAATTTTGTTAGTTTGTAGTATAATAGCTATCATATCATTGTACTTTTGAAAGACATCAATATTTGTGAAAATTGGTGTAGCCATTTTAATATTGACAATTCAAGATAACTAAAAATTAGCATTCTATGCAACTGATAAACATGCAACTAAAGCTCACAACAATGTATGCAGTGTGTGGAGAATGTGCTGTGAATGATCAAATATGTCAAATATGGTTTCTAAGATTTCATCTTGGGGATTTATCACTGGACAATTAATTCTCCACAGTTTGGTAAACCAGTGGAAGGTGATAGTGATCAAACAGAGTCTTTCATTGAGAACAATAGAAGACAGCTGACATACTCAAAATATTCAAATTAAAGCTTGAAAGTCATTTGCATCTTCTTGGTTAAATTCATCCATTTGATGTGGGGCTTCACATAAATTAAGTAAAAAAAAAATCTTGGCTGTGTTTTCACATATCATTATCTGCTCAAATATAATAAAAATGTTAGTTATTTTAAAATAAACATTGATGAGTGATGGAAAGTGAATACTTTACAATAATGCAGAATGGATGAGATTGTGGGAGAAATAAATTGAACCACTACCAATCACACTAAAATCCGGTCTTTATGTAAAGAAGGCAAAGTTGTCTATATCATGGGATTGGAAGGAATCCTCTATTACGAGATCCTTCTGGAAAACCAATTACTTCCAACAAGTACTGATCCATATTAGGCCATCTGAAAGGAGCACTTGGTGAAAAGTGTACAAAATTAGTCAACAGAAAATATGCAGTCTTCCATCAGGATAATGTAAGACTGTTTCTTTGATGACCAGGCAACAACTGTTACAGTTGTTACAGTTTACAGTTTAGCTGGAAAGCTATCATTCATTGGCTAATTTACCAGACCTTGCTTTTTTAGATTTCCTTGTTTCAGCCTTTATACAATTCTATTAATAGAAAAAAAAAATATTTTCAACCACATAGAATACTGCAAAAACGGCTGGAACAGTTCTTAGCTCAAAAGAATAAAAGATTTAGGGAAGATAGAATTATGAAGTTGCCTGAAAGATGACAGAAAGTACTGGAATACAATAATTAATTCATTGTTCAGTGAAGTTATTGGTGAAAATTAAAATGTGTTTATTTTTACTTAAATAATGAATGAGCATTTTAGCCAAACTAATAGCTAATATTTTTAGACTGTATAACATTAAATAGAATCAAATGAAGGAACTGTGAGAAATGAATGATACAGATACATTTCATAATTTTCTGTAAATGCTAACAGAAGGCATTATTGTGAAAGTTGAAAGTGGTCAATGAGGACCAAAGCTCTGAGGTGGCTGCAAAGAATAAGACTCATGGCAAAGATGGAAACAACTCTGGTTCACTTGATAATTACTTTTTTAAGTTAATTTTATTTATTATTGTAGTATTAGAAGTGTCTCATCTTTCCCCTTTTGCTCTCCTCTCCCTTCACTCCCTCCCCTCCCCACCCTGCACCCTGTCCCTCAATAAATCAAGATTTATCTTTTCATTGTAGATATGTAATAGAGCCAGGAACTTGTCTGTGTTAGACTTTGAGCAAATTTATCGAAACACAAATCTTCCCTTCAAATGTGTACTACTAAGAGTTAGACTCATTTCAAACACACTCCATGACTTTCTCCACTTTGTTAAGTAAAACTCTTAGTTCATGATATTTCCTATTTATCAATGCTTTCATAAAAGAGTTTCTAGATGTGGATTTATCTCTCAATCTTCCTATAGGTCTCTTCCATGATGCTGGGCTCACAGACATTGACTGCATATCTGGGCTGTGGTCACAGGGGACACTGGGGAGTGGTCAGCCATCTGGACATTCTTATGAACAACAATCTGCTGAGGTCATTCATGGGCTTGCCTAACAATGTAACCTGCAGCCATTTGAACCAACCAGTTGACTCTGAAAAATGTGTGTGTCTTCTTAGAGGTACCCTGTGGTCAGCAATTTTCTGAACTCACCCATGACACAGTTTTCACCTGCACTAGAGCCTAGGGCATATATTATTATAACTGGTACAATAACAACCCTGATGAGGAGTTAAAGACAAACCATACAATCAAAGGACATGCATTCAAAATGTGTATTTTGTAAAGGACTAGTTTCATGAGCACAATAAATCTGAAAAAAAAAAAAAAAAACAACAATAACAAAGAACTAAACTTCTGGCAGGATGGAGGCATAGAGAGACACTTTCTGCCTCTTTGCACAACCATAAGAAGGATTATGTTACATCAAAGCAGAAAGTAACCAGAGCTAGCAGAAACACTAAAGATGTAATGCTCATCCAGACAGACAGGAGCAATGAAGACAGTGAGCCAGGAAGAGAGGACATGGTGTGGTGGCGATGGCCAGGCAGTGGCTGCAGAAGGTTGGCCAAACAAGCAGTCAAACATTATAAAACTCAGGAGGGACATATATGAAGAGATGCTAGTCCAAGACCAGACTGGAAGCTAACAGTTCCAGCATAGGGAAAACAAAGCCTCAATGCTTCTGGCTGCATAAACCAGCAGGGGTTGGAGTAGCAGATGAAACTACCAGTGCTCAGGAATGTCTCCTTATTTAGGGGCTACACGGTCCTAGAACTTCCACAAACCCATGCACTTTAGGAAACCTCACCGGAGCAATAGCTAGAAGTGTGCCAGTCACATATAGAAGTTCTGAAATCACTTCTATGATTTCAGTTTTTTCACTTTTCAGGGAAAAGTGGCCAGTGCTAATCAAGTGGCATTGTTCTCTCTCTGACCCATCCTCCCCACACAGAGCTACAAGACTGTGAAACTGGTTGCCCAGCACTAATGAATATAACAGGTGTGACAGTTGTACCCAATGCAGAGAGGCAAAAAAAGAAGGTTGTCAAGTTGAGGAGATAAGGAAGTGTGGCAGAAAAGAGAAGCAGATCAAGACTACAGAGAGAGAACTAATCTGGGAGGAGATAGCCAATCTAATAGATGCAGAATTCAAAACACTTTTGATAATGATGCTTACATCAGTGATTGAGTGCACAAATGCATAAGGAAAAATTGAAGGCTATACTAAGTGAAATAAAGAAAAATCCACACTAAACCAACAAGGAAGAGAAGGAAGCCAGCGTTCAAATCTTCAATTTGGAACAAAAAGAATAAATAGTTAGCCAGTACAGAATGAGGGGGAAAACTTAAAATCAATCAATCAATCAAAAGGACAGGCTTAAGAACCTTGGGGAAAACTTGATTTCCCTACACCACTGTGCGACTCTTCCTGAGTCCTCCACCAGCCTCTCCCCTCTGTCCCCAATGAAGTTCCAATGGGTAAGACAAAGGCACCTACCTCCAAGGTGTCAGGTTCCCTCCCCAAGTAGAAGACAGGACCTGCCCTTCCCAAATAGTGAGGACAGAGCCCCTGCTCCCCACAGGA
This sequence comes from Noctilio leporinus, assembly GCA_004026585.1. Classification (NCBI taxonomy): domain Eukaryota; kingdom Metazoa; phylum Chordata; class Mammalia; order Chiroptera; family Noctilionidae; genus Noctilio; species Noctilio leporinus. The sequence continues at coordinate 9,538 of PVIW01017530.1, forward strand.
TCTCCCGAAGGTGGGAGGCAGTGGGGAGGACAGTTAAGGGGCTGCAGAGGCCTCCCAGGGCCCCTCAGCCCCAAGGCGTGTGGGGCTAGAGATGTCCAGGCAGGTCTGGGAGGAGCTGGGGAAACTTCCTGGGCCTCATGGTGGGGTCATGCTGAGAGGCCTTCCATGTCCTTGTTTCTAGGGCTTTGAGACACTGACCCAAGCCCCAGTCAAGGGGTGCCCTGTGGTTTCAGGGGCCTCCATAGGAGCCTGTAGGGTGCCCTCCTCAGAACTAGGGGGATTGGGGAAGGGCTGGTCACCCTCCTGGGCAGGGGTTTATACACTAAGCAAGAGGATGAAGACACCCATTGAGTCGGGGTCTGGAAGCAGTGGCAGCAGAGGCGGTGGTGGTGGCAGAGGGAATTGGAGGACAAAACCCTACACCACCAGTCACTCCCAGGCCAAGTCCCATCCAAGTGCTCACCAGACCGACCCTCCTTAGCCTGTGAGATTACAGGAGATCAGTGTGTTCAAGGGGTTTGGCTGTAGAAGGGGAAAGTGGCCTCCAGGGGCATAAGAGCCCCTACCTGATCTCTAGGCCCCTGTCCCCTCAGGAGGGCCTCAGGTGGATGGATGTACACTGCGTTTCCGCCCCTCTCTGTGATGCTGCCCCAGAGCCCTCCACCAGTCCCTTCTGCCACCTCACCAGGTTCCAAAGAGTGGGGCCCAAAAGGGTGGGGCGAGGGCACCTTGGAGGAGGCAGTGGCCATGGTGACGTGCCCTCCCTCAGGAGCTGAGGAGGGGAGGGGGTGTGCCCTGGCCCAAAGGAAAGGTTTCAGAAGGTGGCTGCAAGGTCAGGCAGGTGGTTGCTGGCTGAGGGCCTGCAGCAGCCAGCACCTCAAGGCAGGACTTGAAAGGGGAGGCAGTTACCTCAGGAGGCTGGGTCCCTCCCAAAAAAGGCAGGGCTGAGAGCAGGTCCCCAATCTCCCTGGGCCTCCGGGTTGGGGGCGTTGTCAGGGAGTTTTCCTCTCCCTGATCCTGGGGCTGCCTCTGCCTTCCCTAAGCAGGGCTGTGGGCCTCCACCTTCGCGTGTGGGGCTGGAAGACACGGGCCCAATTCCATCCTCAACGGGTGCCCTGTGGCTGCCGGGATCTCCATAGTATCCCGCGGGGTGCCCTCCACAGTACCAACATCAGTGGGTAGTGCCTGCTTCTTCTCTGAGGCAGGGGGTTCTGCTCTGAGCAAGAAGGTGAAGGTACCCTAGCAGGAAGAGGAGGCTGCATGGGGCCCCCAAGGTGGTGGCCGCCCAGAGGGCTGCGGTGGGACCCAAAATTTACAGTTCCCCAAAAGCTCATCCCACCCGATTTCTCATCCACAAGCTACCCAGGCCAGGCCCTGTTTATCTGTCTAGAACATGGGGAGATCCTGCACCTTCAAGGTGCTATGGCCATGGGCACGGAAAGTGGATTTCAGCAGCCCCAGGAGCCCTTGTCTGGCTTCCAGGCCCTACTCCCCACCACAGTCAGGTACCCAGGAGCAGCTCCTACAGGCTCCGCCTGCAGGCTTCCCTGCCCCACTCTGATCTGTTTTTCTATCAGTCTGTTTCTGTCTCTTGCTCTCTCTTTCAATTTAAATGTATTTCTTTCTGTCTTTCTTGCTTTCCTTTTTGTTCATTCTTATTCCAGACTATAACTAATTGATTAACCCCATGCATGTCTTTATTCTCTTCAAAACAGAGTAACATTTCCTCCTCTCCCCTCACACAGAAGGTCTACACTCTAGCACCTCAGGTGGACAAAAATCACTTTCAGCATGAGCCATGACAGTTGAATAAAAATGCCATTCTCATCTTCTGTCAACAGGAATATTGTTTTTATTTTATTTTTTCAGCTGGTTTCCCATTGGGCAAGAAATGAACCAAAGCAGAACTGCTCAGCATCCCTCACATTCCCATTTTTTCAAGAGAGATGAGCTTAGGCCAGGCATTGGTGGACTGGATGTCTGCTGATATCACCACCTCTTTATAAGTACAGAAAGCTCCCTGCTGTCATTTTCACAGAGGCTGCCCTCCTGGAGCGCTTAGACCATTCACAACAAGGAGGCATATGAGAGTGTGTCCATTCAGTCTAGTGCAGAGGAGACTCAAAAGACAACAAGCTTATATTCCAGGACAGCGATTTTCAGCCTGTGTGCCCCAAGAATTTTGAAAACATGCCATGCCTGACTATTTAGTCAGGGCAACTGACAGACATCTTTTCCCTTAGATTGTGAAAAAGATGACAAATAAAAAAATACCAACAGCTGACACAACAATAACCATTCAGTGTGGATGGATCCATATTATACTTTTTCTTTTCTTTATTTCTTTTGTACTTTTTGGTCAGATTGGAAAAATGCGTGGGTTTTGTTGTGTCACATCATTTTAGTAATTAATGAATGGTGAAAAACATTGAAAATTGCTGCCCTAGGGTTCAGGCTGGCTTTGAGACTAATAGAATAGAAGATAGTTCTGGCCAGATAGGTGTTCCCTCCATATAAAATTATTTTTGAAAATTCAAAACTGGTAGATACTGAATGAAGACCTGTAGGATTTGCTAATGTGTCTAATGAATGAACATTACCCATTTCCTTTGACACTCTGGGAATATTTCAATTCAATGCTTGATTGTGTTCCAAAATGTTAAGCATGTACAACAATGACGTTTTGAATAAATGAGATAGAATAATGTCCAAAGTTTCCTTTGAAGGAACTCAATGTTGCCATTTGGAAGAATAGTGGGGATTGAAGTTCTTGTGACATGTAAGATCCTGTATATGACATAATAAGAATCCCGCTTGAACAGGGACACAGATAGATTAATTTAATGAATGGTGAGCCTTTGCCAAATGATTCAAGGTCCCAGTTTTTGATTTCCAGTTCCTCTGGTGTATTGGGCTCATTGTAAAGTGATGAGCCAATCGTTCATTCAACAGTCGTTTTATGCATCCAATCTCCATGCTGGAAATGATGCTAAGCATTTAAAACATGAGGATAAAACACACAGTCTTTGTGAAAAAGCTCCTCTTTGAGTTGGGAAGATGGCAGTTATGCTGTGGGGACTTGAGAAATAGCCATTCCTGTGGAGTGTGGGGAAAAGAAATCCCTGCAAAGAAACCTGACTTGGGAAATGTCAGAAACAAATTGCAGGACATGGGGATGGTAAAAGATTGTGCAAGTAGAAAAAGAAAAATATAGAGGAATAAGGGAGATTGTAGGGGAAAAATAGGGGAACAGGAAATATTATAGACCTATTTCTTTCTGGCTCACCTAGAGCCTTCCATTTGTTTTGCTGTCTGCATATGAAACTTGAGAGATTTTACTTTCATCTCATTCTTGGTTCTCTTGAAAGTCAGGAGTTTTTACACATGGCTGTAGGCTGACAATGGGCTGTGGTTATGACTTTGAGAGGGGACTGACCTGCTGATCATCTGCCCTTCCAGTTGAGAAGGGAGCCCCCAAGTCAGGGTCTTCTGGCATCCTGGCAGTTCAGGGTAGCATCCAGATAGAGTGCAACTGGACAGGGGCTGAGGGCAGCTTGTTGGTGTTGAAGAAGAGCCAAGGCTGGGAGAGACTGCAGAGTGGTGGAAGGGGAGGACATGGTCAGCAGGAGAAGGACCTGCGGACCCATTTAGGCCCATTGATTCTGTCCCCAGGGGGACTGTGTGTAGTAGCCCACCCAACAGTTCCTCTAGAGCTATAGCTGCTGTAGCTTTCAGAGCCACTATTTCACCTCTGGATCTGGACTCCCTCAGGAAAGAGGATCAGAGAGATTCAGCTTATTACTTTGGCACATCACCTCAAAACTCGCTGTGGTGGCAGTCCTATAGCAACTTGGACATCCCCACACCTTCCTGGGAGGCTCTTCCATGAGCCCTACCAAGGCAGAAGCCCCAAGCTCCCCACACCCATCATGAGGTTCCAATGGGCGGGACCAGTACACCTCCCTCCAAGGTAGTGAGATTACAGATCAGTGTGTTCAAGAGGTTTGGCTGTAGAAGGGGAAAGTGGCCTCCAGGGGCATAAGAGCCCCTACCTGACCTCTAGGCCCCTGTCCCCTCAGGTGGGCCTCAGGTGGATGGATGTACACTGCATTTCCCACCCCTTTCTGTGACGCTGCCCCTGAGCCCTCCACCAGTACACCTCACTGCCCAGGTAGTGAAGACAGGACCTGTCCTACCCAAATGGTGAGGACAGGGCCCCTGCCCTCCACAGGATCTCAGGGAGGGGGTGGAGGGGGTAGTGAAAGGGCT
>PVIW01017531.1:0-13779 GCA_004026585.1 Noctilio leporinus
TTTCTTTATTAATATTGATTTCTCTTTGTCTTGTGACTTTCTCCCCCCATCCTTTCTTTCTTTCTTCCTTCCTTCCTTCCTTCCTTCCTTCCTTCCTTCCTTCCTTCCTTCCTTCCTTCCTTCCTTCCTTCCTTCTTTCTTTCTTTCTTTCTTTCTTTCTTTCTTTCTTTCTTTCTTTCTTTCTTTCTTTCTTTCTTTCTTTCTTTCTTCCTTTCTTTCTCCTTTCTTTTCTCCCTGATAAAACCCACTGGTCCTAGCTCACCTGGACCAAATAGAGGCCATAAAGGGTGAACAGAAACCTAAACCTTTTCTTTATTAATATGGATTTCTCTTTCTCTGGTGACATTCTCCTTTTTTTCTTTTTTCTCTTTTTTCCCTCTACTAAAAGCCCTCAGGTCCAGGCTCCATCTGGACCAGTCAGGGATTATTAAGGGTGAACAGCCATCTAAAACCTTTCTTCTTATTATTATTATCAATTTTATTTCTTTTTTCCTTTTGCAATTTTTTTTTTCTTTTTTTGGTTTGGTTTGGTATTTTGTTTTTGGTTTTTGTTTGCTTGTTTGTTTTTGTTTTTGTTTTTTGTTTTTGTTTTTGTTTCTGTTTCTGCTAAAAGCCCGCAGGCCCAGAATACAACCAGACAGCCCAAATAAAGGACACACCAAGAACAGCAAGTGGAGAAAATCTGGAAGACGGCAACATTGAACTCCACAAATCTCCTATCACAGAAGGGTGCTCAACTAAGGCAAGGAAGCAAAGCAGGTTAACCCAAGGAAAGAACAAAAATAAATAAATAAGTAAAGAGCAAGCAAGAACAGACACCCAAAATGGGGAAAAAAAGAATCAGTCCATCACCAAAAGGAAAGGAAGAATCCCCAGAAAGAACAAAATGAAACAGAGGCACCTGGAATATCAGATAAGGAATTCAAAAGAATGATGATAGAGAAGCTCAGTGAGCTCAGCCCCATCAAAGAAAACTGTAAACAACTCCAGGAGAACTACAAAGAACTCCAGGGAAATTACAAAGAACTCCAGGGAAGTTACAAAGAACTCCAGGGAAGTTACAAGGAAGTTACTGAGAACTACAACAGCATGAAAAAAACCAGCAAGAGAACAGAGTCACCTACAAAGGGCTTCCTGTAAGACTACCAACTAATTTATCAAAAGAAACTTTTAAGGCAAGAGGGGACTGGCAAGAAGTATTCAAAGTGATGAAAAGTAGGGACTTTCAACCTAAATTACTCTATCCAGCAAAGCTATCATTTAGAATGAAAGGAAAGAGAAAGTACTTCCCAGGCAAGGTAAAACTAGAGTTCATACTCACTAAGCCAGTATTATATAAAATGTTAAAGGGACTTACTTAAGAAAGGGAAGGTCAAAACTATAAAATTTAAAATGACAATAAACTCACAACTTCAATAACAGTATTTAAAAAATAAAAACAAAAACAAACTAAGCAAACAACCAGAAGGAGAAAAGAATCATAGGTATGGGGATCATTTAGAAGGTTACCAACTGGGAGGGTGAAAGGGGAGAAATGGGGTAATGGTGTAGGGATTAAGAAGCATAATTGGTAGGCTCAAAATAGACAGGGGGATGTTAAGAATAGTATAGGAAACGGTGAAGCCAAAGAATTTATATGCATGACCCATGGACTAAGGGGGTGGGATTGCTGGAGGGTAGGGTTGGGGCTGTAACTGGGCAGAGGGGAGAAAAAGGAAAATAAATTGGGACAACTGTAGTGGCATAATCAATAAAATGCACAAAAGAAAAAATGTGACATGTGATATTAGCTCTACTAGCGCCAATGTTGGATATTCATACAATAAGACTAAAAATTATTGCCTTCATCATCATTCTGCTTATGACAGAGGATCATAAGGTGAGCCCTGGTGGAAATGCATTTTGTTCTTTGGTTGCTGGAGGGCTTCAATGCTATATGTACTTTATATATTTTTTTCATGTTTGGGGTAAGTACATTTATACTAACCCATGTTAGCAATGGCACAGCTTGCAAAAGCTATGAGAATGTGGGTGGCTGGGCCAGTGATTGTGATGGATTCTCCCTGTACCCAATTCCTGAGAGGTAGCACCAGCAGATTTTTGTGCACTTCTTGGTGGTCCAGAGGGCGTTTGGTGACTACTGAACAAATGCCATGTGGCCTTTTCATGTTTTCCTTCCTTCTGCTACTTTACTTTGGATACTCACCCCTTGTTTTTGCCAGGAGATGAATCAAAATGTCTATCAGTATTTATCAGCAGATATCAGCTACATTTCATGACACATGGCCTCAGGAAAATATTCTTTTGTTTTAAAATTGTAAGAGAATAGGTCCCACTTTGCAGTAAGAAGGAAGTGGGCTTCAGGAATTTAAGGTAGTGCTCTATTGTAGGACTCTGAGTGGCAGCTGGTCTCCCAGGTTGCTCCTCAGTTTTTTGAACTGTCTTATTTATTCTAGATTGTCATGTATGTGTCAGCAGTGTTGGTTTGGACACAGCTCTAATCTTGAGAACATTTAAATTAAAAAGAAAAAAACCCATCTTGGCCAGAATTAGCTTCTCAATTCCCTTTTTCAATTATTGAAAATAGTTTTGCTTTAACAAGCATTCTTTCCCTCACACTTCTGCTTTTCATTTGGCCCACACTCCCATGAAGTCATAATGTTGTGTTTATGATATGGTAGTAGTTACTAAGATGGAAATGATTATGATATCACAGATGCCCCAAACTAGGAGTGGGCAAATGTGCAGGATAGGATCAGTGACCCATTGAAACCTCAGCCGCAACCACTCACTTTCTTCCCCACCCTGTCTGTCCAGAACAGCTCTGGCAAGTTGTTCTGCCTACTTGATTTTATTCTTACAGGTTGTTAGTTTGGCCTTAAAAGTTTGGACAACAATATCTGGACCAGCTGTTATGTGTTGTCTCATGGGAGCCTTGAATCTCTCTGGGAATTAGATGAGGAAAGACTTTCTGAAATACCTTTCAATAGGGAAACTCTACAGCAGATGCACTCAGGGAAGGCAGCTGCTGCAAATCTGGCAAAGATGATATTCTTTGCTGAGAACAGGAATGGAGCCTAACCATGTCTTGAATGAGTTGGAAAGGAAAGAGAATTTAGAAGCACAGAGGAGCAAATTTCTGTATTTAAGATTAACCTTCTTGGGAAGCCCACAGGAAGAAAACTATAGCTATCAAAATTTCAAGTAATTAAACTTTTCAGGAGAATATTAACTCAACAAATTTAACCTTTTGGATAATATTCCTGATAAGAAAACAAAAAGGGAGATGTTTCTCAATACAATAACAAGCAAAATAAGATTTTTGCTGGTCTGCTTGCACTATTCGTGAACTTGATATATTCCCACATTGTTGTTACCATTGCCATGGGCTTCAAAGCAGTCTGCTATTCTCTTGGATCCAAGGACGTATTGATGTTTGTGTTCCTTCAATCTTAAACCCTCTTCATGGTGAGCCCAAAACTGCTGGATCTCTCATCTGCTGTTTCTGGTGACAGGGGATTGAAATCCCATGGTATTTCTATGTTCAGTACCAAGGAAGGCTGGCTGGGCTTTCTAGGCTACCTACTAAACACAGTAAGCTCCACTTTCATAGTAAGGCTGCACTTTCCTAGCAACTACTTGGCAGCTGTCTCAAACTTTCATAGCCTTCTGAGTTTTTCACAGGAACATCTAATATGTTACTTAATATATTCAGTAGAGTAAGAGCAGGGTCTGGAACCACTGTGGACAAACATGCTTCTCAGGTAAGTGGAAATTAACATGACTGTGTCAGGTTAAGGAAATCCTCTCTCTATAAACGGCTGGGCCTTCCAATGGGGTCAGCCTAGGAGTCAGCCTCGGAATTAATCTTATTTCTGGAACCTCCGGAACACTGAGCTCTGGAGGTAACTGACTTAGCAACTTTGAGCAGGCTGATGTCACCCCCTATGTAACCCTTTGGCATAGAGCCTCTTTTGTTCCAATGTGTATATAAGACTGCCCTTGCTGTAAGCTCGGTGCATGCACTGCTGTTGTGGGAGAGTGGGAAAACTGCTTGGAAACACCAGCATTCTCCAGTGCTCAGCTGTGTAGAAGCAGGAGAGTGGGTGTGGAAATGCCTATACTCTCTGTGGTTGATAACTCTGCCATTGCAATAAAGCATACAAAACTCCTAAAGGCTCTGCATAAGTTCTTTGCCACCTGACCAGAGCCCTCCTTGCTGTCATCATTTGGTGGTCTTGGGCCCGACAAGATTGGACCTGACACTTTGTACAGCAAATAGTTTAAGATGAGAAAATACAAAACTAACACCTGATCAAGTCTAGCTCAGAATGTTCGATGCCTGTCACCAATAGAAAGCTTTCCTGTAAAATGTCTGATGAAGGTGTACAGGAAAAGTTACACTGATTTTGCTCCCACATAAGAATCTCTTTGGAGAAAATAACAGCCTTATAATTAGAAAACAATTTTGAGGCATGAGAAAACTGAAACATTGTTCCAGGACTTGGCATATTTGTTTCCTACATTTTTCTGTTTATATTAACATATTTTTAGTTTAAGTAAGCTAGGGGTTAGGCATAAATCTTATTGCCTAACGTCATGCTTTAATCAAGTGAGTGCACACTGTCTTGGTCTTGATGAAGCCTGTGTCACGTGTAATTGGTGGGTAACCAACATGTAGAATTCTTGGTGTGAAGGATGTTGATGTTGAGCTTGGAACCATTGCGGTGCTTTATGGTTACATTTCTGATATTAGGTTGTGGACTATAAACCCTTACTTCATTGCTAATGGGTCATTTATAATCTCTATGGAAAAGACTTTTTATAATAAGTATTGGCACTATATAAAAACATGGTGGTGGGCATTCACAAGTAAACAGGAGCAAACATGGCTAATAGGACCCAGGTTTACCACTTAGGAAATGCTTGCGGGGAGGAGAGTTTCCTGGGGTCAACTATGTGGTTCTTGAGCAGCTGGGTATGTTTTCTGAGGGAGCCTGATTGCTGTTGTAATTTATATGCTTGGTGTCTTCTTGAATATTTGACTGCGATTAACAAGTAGATGTGATTTTTACTTTGAAAAAACTTCCTGAGTCAAAACTCATTTTTTTTTATTTTTAGTTTTTCACTTCTTCATTAACTGCTATGTGGAAAAGACCATCAATTTCCCTTCTGAGAGTTTGCAAGGGAATTAGACTTCACCTGGGACAGATAACAAGCCCTGCATTCCTGAGGGTCAGGCCGAATTCTCCTGTGAGGTGGTATGTTTTGAATAATTCTAAATTGAGCTGAAGCCATTTTCACTGGGTATTATGCCTCATGGTCATGAAGTATTCAAGGACAATGACTTCAATTAGGAATCAACACTGTAATTGCCAGCCTAGTCTTGCCACCAGCATGCCAACAGACAAGACAGCTGGCAATTGTGGAAAAGTTTCAAATAGTGGAAATGCAGTTTTGAGGCCATTCCAGGTAATTGCCACTAGAGAGTTTAAACTTTTGGTAGCTTATTTCATGGGCAAGTGCTACCGTGGAGCCAGGAGTAATTTAGGTCTGAAAATTGGTCTTGTTCTAAAAGTGATTACTGTGGATGATTTTAGATTTAAGACTATACTGCCAGATTGGACAAAGCTTATCAGAGTTTCAGGTCTGTTAACAGTCTCTCCTTCCCATTGCTTAAAGAGTGATTATGCTACTTAGAGTTATACTTCCATAAGATGATGCAAGTATATCTCATTTCACTTTGTCTTTTGCCATATGATGTCTTTTTTCACTCTGTTTTGATTGGCTCCTGGCATGCTGAGAAAACCAGTAGGTAAACTAGTAGGTAAACTACCAGTAGGTTTCTATACTCAGGAAGGATGCCTGAGTACAGCAAACCCTCCAGTGCTGTGTGGGGGTCCTATGACAGGAGATGCAATGGTGGATTGTAAGAGGTTTCTAGGATGATGTGTCATGATGATATACAATCTTTGAGTCCAAGAATATGATTTAGTGCTTGCATAATGGGGAGATTGTTTACAGTGGACATTCTGGGTAATGGGCTAACCTTGACAAATCACTCAATGATGAAACTTGGGACTCTCAGATTGTGAAGCAATGATAAAGGCTAAGAGGCAGGAAGAAGCAAGAATTCAAGTATAGATATTTTAATAAAAAGAATGAATCTATGAAGGATCAAGATTCCCACATTCATTTTGGACATACTTCCTAGACATCCTTAGATCTCTCTTTCGATTCCAGCCCTGTTAGAGGCTTTGGAAACAGATCTCATCATCCACAGTCCTCCCTGATTCCTTTGCTTTTAGTCTTCAGCCTCACAGCTTGTCATTCTCCTGGGCCCCATGGATTATCCTTTATGACCAGCTCTAAAATTGAACCTCTCTCTTCAAGCCCATCGCTGCTATCATAGTTCAGCCCTCGTTAGCACTGGACTCTTTTTGCTTTGGAACATTACCTGGTTTACTACTTCTACTCTTAGATATCATCCCCAGCTGTGGGGTGCACCCATTAGCAACAGCAACAACAGTAACAGTAATAGCGAACCTGCAACATTTGCTTCCTGTATGGCACTTACCATTCTAAGTACTCTATCAATGTTAACCAATTTATCTTCCAACAACATATGAAATGATATCACCCCCATTTACAGATGAGAGGTTGTGTAACAGCCAGTACATAGTAAATTAGAGTTTCAGATGGGTGGTTTGGCTTCAGATTCCATGCTCATAATTATTGCACCACATTGAACTAAATGAGTCCTTAGCCATGTGGTGGACTACATTTTTCATTATGAGCTCTAGAAACAAACTTAAGTCTTCTTTGTCCAAAAATAGCATATTGGCCACAGGGAGACTGACAACAAATTAGGGTGATGATCATCACATTGATAAAACTAGTTTAGCTCTGGCTGGTGCCTCAGTGGAATGGTGCCCGTCTGCAAACCCAAGGGTCCCTGGTTTGACTCTCAGTCAGGGCACATAACCAGGTTGCAAGCCAGGCCTCCAGCCAGGTCTGTAGCTGGAAGCAGGTGAAAGGCAAATATACATGGATGTTTCTCTCCCTTTCTTTCTCCCTCCCTGCCCTTCTCTCTAAAAAATAATGAGTAAAATCTTTAAAAAAAAAAAAAAAAGAAAAAAAGAAATAAAACTAGTTTACATTGGTGTGCAGGTCCCTTTCACATTGTTTATCACATTGTCCCTTCCCACTGTCCTGTACAGGGACAGTCAATTTATATTGACATCCTCACTCTATAGACCAGACTGGCATTTAGTTAAGCTACATGCTTACCCAAGGCCATGCCATCAGAAAGCACTGGAGCCAATACTAGAATTTAGCTCCCCTTTTCCTTCTTCTTTCCTTAAATGAACAGAGAAGGTGAATAGATTTTGTCTCAAACTGAACATGAATGATTGGCTAGGCTGCCAAGAGTGTCATATAGAGGAAGACTTTGAATCTAAGTCCAGTCTCAGTGGGAAGATGTCCACTGTAGGTTAGCAGCATCTGCCTTGGGCCTATTGCAAGATACATTTGTCTAAGGGCAGTTTTTCTAAAGTTTCATTTGATGCTTTCTGTGGAAACAATCAAATAACTTCGCAAGCAGTGTTTTGGCACATCTGTTCTCTGTTAGAAGTTAGCATTAGTCTACATTGGGCAGCTCGGTGGTACCTGTGCTGCAGTCTCTTCCATGCTGATGCAGAGCACTGGACTCATATAAGCAAGTGGGAGGAGCCCTTGTAGAATTAACTCAGAGCATTTGTAGGACTGTTAGTCTGGCTGGGCCATCAACAGGGTGTAGAGTCTGCTTTGGGGAGACTCTTCATTTATGCTGGGCTAAGGTGAAAGTCTGTCTGGTAACACATAACATGTCTATTTAACATAGTTCTGTATTCTAGAGAAAAGGGAATTAGGCTGAAGTTGATCATCTCTTATACAGCAGAAGGTTTCCCTGCTTATACTGAGATTTGAAAACTTTTAGTGTCTTATTAATTTTTACACTGCTTGATAACTACCTTCTTAGAAAATAATGGACTTTTATTAAAGCCATTTCTTATTGCAGTCACATGTGCGATGAACAGCTGGCCAAAAACACCGCAGTGCAGGTGTAAGGACACTGCTTGAACAGCACACCATGCTATGTGGTTGGATGAGCTTTTCTCAATCATACTACTTTTGAAGAGTCCAGGAATGCTGCAAAGGCAATAGATTAACCACCTTCTATGAAAGCATGGTGACCCCAGGACATTAATGAATGAGACCTATGGCACACTGTTGAGCTATTGTGCATCCAAAAGTGATTATGGAAATTATCCTAGTAAATCTCAATTACTTCCACATTATCTGGCTTTGCTCCAAGAACTACTTTCCTTCCCATCCCTCCCTGTCATGTTTTCTTTTCACATCCCATCTCCATGCAGTTTTAATAACTGGCAGTAAAGGGTGCAGATATGAAATGTGGAATTGGCATTTCCCCATAATTATCTTTCAATCAGACATCATTTTAGCAAAGCTCCTTGGTTTCAGAAAGGGAAAAAATGAATGTCTCTATATATAGGTCAATCTTTTTCTGTCCATTGTTCTGATGAAATTGTATGTCACTACTTTATACTTGCCCATTGTCTTTCTGTTCCTATTTCCCCTAAAAATAGTTTTAAGCTTCAAATCTTTTAAATCTAAAAACATAGCATTAAATTTTGTTTTTAAGTTTGTAAAATTCAGTTTATGTTCAAGCCATGGAAGTTTTCTTTACAACTTTTTGTTCTGGAAAAATTCTTTACATCATCTAGGTAAACATATGCTGGGCTATTATTACCTTTTAAAAAATATTAAATTTATTAAGATAACATTGGTTAATAACATTATGTAATTTTCAAGTGCACAATTCTATAATACATCATCCATAGATTGCATTGTGTGTTTGTATGTTCACCACCCAAAGTCTAGTCTTGCTACATCACCATAAATCTGACTCTCTTAACCCTCTTTATAGTCCTTTCTTCCCCTACCCCTCTGGTAACCACCACACTGTTGGCTGTGTATATGAGATTGCTTATTTGTTTTTTGTTGCTTTCTGTTTTATCTCCCATATGTGAATGAAATCATATGATTCTTATCCTTTTCTGACTTATTTTGTTGACCATGATACTCTGAAGATCCATTCATGTTATCGCAAATGGGAATGCTTTAACTTTTCTTATGTCTGAGTACTATTCTATTTTAATTACATACCACACTTTTATCCAATCACCCATAAAGGGACACTTAGATGGTTTCCATGTCTTGGCTACTATGAATAATATAGAGGTCATCTATCTTTACAAATAAATGTTTTCAAAATTTTTGATTAGATAACCAGAAGGATTGCTGGTATATATTAACCCTATTCTTAATTTTTTGAGCAACTGTCATACAGTTTTCCACAATGGCTGTACCAATTTACATTTCCAACAGCATTGAATGAGTTCCTTTTTCTCTAAATGTATCCTCTCAAATACATTTATTTATTGTCTTATTGATAATAGCAGTTACAAGAGCTATAATGTGGTACATAATTGTGGTTTTGATGTGCATTTCTCTTATAGCTAGTAAGGTTGAACATCTCTTCACATATCTGTTGGTCATTAGTGAGGCTTTTTAGAAGTGTCTGCTGTGGTCCTCTGCCCATTTAAAAAAAAAATTGAGTTGTCTTTTTTTTTGTTGATTTGTGTAAGTTCTTTACAAAAACTGGCAAGGCCACCATGTAAAAAGAAAATTACAGGACAATATCTGTCATGTATACATGTTCAAAAAATCTGAACAAAATACTAGCAAATCAAATGCAAAAATACATTAAAAAGGATAGAGAAGATGGCAACAGAGTAGAGAGCAGTGCTGATGGTGTTCTTGAGTACCAAGGCAGCTAGAGGACAAGATAGGGAGTGTGAGACATCTTCAGGACCCTAGGAATGGGAACGGGCAGCATCTGGACACAGGGGAGCACAGCCCAGAGGCAGAGGAGGCCAGCAGGACAGTAGGTGAGGCGTTCTGACCTACCTACTGGCCGGCGGGTCGAGGTCGGCTCTGGGCAGGGGCAGCTCTGCCCAGAGGGGCGCATTTCACTGCGGCCAGCTCCGGGCTCCCTGGTGACTGGAAGTCTCAACAGTGAAGTGCGGGTTGTGAGGGCAAACACCACAGGGAACGCGGAATTGAACTCTTGCAGGGGAGGGACTGTGTGAGAGACTCACTCCAGAAACAGGGAGAGGACGCTCCACAAGGGGCTAGAGGCTGAGAAGAGTCCTGCGGGAAGCCAGAGCGGGGGAGCGGGGAAATGCACTGGCCTGGGCAGTGAGAGGGCCGAAAACAGTGATGCTGGGCCACCGGGGAAACAGCAACTAGAAGCCCCTGCAAGGGGGGAGGCCCAGCCCTGCGCAACCACACAGGCCCCCAGGCTCCGTGGAAACTCCAAACAGCCAGCCAGTGAGTCAGGAACGAGTAGCTGGGGCAACTGACCCACCATTGCCAGAGACAAAGGCAGCACCGCCCATGCCTGGGAGGGGCTCATCACAGAGGCTGCGTAAAAGACTCGGTGGAGACCTGGTTGGCTTGGAGGAGTGGTGCCCGCCGCGGAAGGGTGGGACAGTGTAGGCGGACCCTGGACAGTGTTGACAGACAGGGGCAGCTTCTTCCCAGAACTGCGGGGGTGGGGCCAGTCGTCACAGGGACCAGGGAAGTTGTGGACTGCCCTGCAGAAGTGCTGGGTGCTCATCAGGGGCAGGAACCTCCACCAGGAGTGGGAGGGGGCACCCTGCGGGCTCCAGAATACCGGCAGTCCTAAAACCCAGCCAGGCTGCAGAAGGCCCAGCCTACCTGGGGGCGGACACTCAGAATCAGCCCTACTGTGACAATCAGAGGCCCTGCCACTCGCCAAGACCAGCTAGAGTATAGACTATAGACTGTAAAGTCCTGACCAAGAAAAAGAGGCAGCCTCAGGAAAGGGATTGCTGCCAGTCTCAAGCACCTGAGTTATACCGAGAGCAATATGAACTATTAATCCCCAACATATCCTTTGCAAAAGTTACTTCTCACATATTCTTAATCCCCCCCATACCTCAATCCACCTAAATACCCAAGACCCTCCCCCTACTCTCCAATTAAAGTATATTCACTCTGTGGCTACAACGCATTCCCAGTCCTCAATCTAAGTATTCCTCCCTTCCCCAGCCTTTCTAAATCCTTTCTTTATTCTTTTCTTCTTTCTTCTTTTTTTTTTTTTTTTTTTTTTTTTTTTTTTTTTTTTTTTCCTGGTAGAGCCCACAGGTTCTGGCTCCACCTGAACCAATCAGAAATCATAAAGGGGGAACACACAGCTAAAACCTTTCTTTATTAATATTGATTTCTCTTTGTCTTATGACTTTATCCCCCCCCCCTCCATTTTATTATTTTTTTTTCTTACTTTCTTTCTTTCTCCTTTATTTTCTCCCTGATAAAACCCAATGGTCCTGGCTCCACCTGGACCAAACAGAGACCATAAAGGGTGAACAGACACCTAAACCTTTTCTTTATTAATATTGATTTCTCTTTCTCTTGTGACTTTCTCCCTTTTTTTTTCTTTCTTTTTTTCCTCTGCTAAAAGCCCTCAGGTCCAGGCTCCATCTGGACCAGTCAGGGATTATTAAGGGTGAACAGCCATTTAAACCTTTTATTATTATTATCATTTTTATTTCTTTTTCCCTTTTGCATTTTTTTTTTTTTTGTTTGGTTTGGTTTGGTTTTTTGTTTTTTGTTTTTGTTTTTGTTTTTGTTTCTGCTAAAAGCCCACAGGCCCAGAATACAACCAGACAGCCCAAATAAAGGACACATCAAGAACAGCAAGTGGAGAAAATCTGGGAGATGGCAACACTAAACTACACAAATCTCCTATCACAGAAGGGTGCTCAACTAAGGCAAGGAAGCAAAGCAGGTTAACCCAAGCAAAGAACAAAAATAAATAAATAAATAAAGAGCAGGCAAGAACAGACACCCAAAATGGGGAAAAAAAGAATCAGTCCATCACCAAAAGGAAAAGAAGAATCCCCAGAAAGAACACAAAATGAAACAGAGGCACCTGGAATATCAGATAAGGAATTCAAAAGAATGATGATAGAGAAGCTCAGTGAGCTCAGCCCCATCAAAGAAAACTGTAAACAACTCCAGGAGAACTACAAAGAACTCCAGGGAAATTACAAAGAACTCCAGGGAAGTTACAAGGAACTTACTGAGAACTACAAGAGCATGAAAAATGACATGGAAACTATCAGTAAGTGCCAGGAGGAAATGAGGAGTACAATTTCTGAATTGAAGAATACAGTAGAAGGAATCAACAGTAGGCTAGAGGAAGCAGAGGACCAGATCAGTGAGTTGGAGGATAATGTAGACAAATACTCTAAGATAGTACAAGAGAATAAAAAAAGGCTGAATAAGACTGAAGAGGGGTTCAGAGAGCTGCAGGACAACATGAAACGTAACAACATCCATATCATAGGGATACCAGAAGGAGAAGAGAAACAAGGAATGGAAAACCTGTTCAAAAAAGTCATGATAGAAAATTTCCCTAACATGATGAGTGAACACATTAGCCCAGTTCAGGAAGCACAGAGGGTCCCAATGAGGATCAACCCAAACAGACCAATACCAAGACACATTATTATGAAAATGGCAACTTTCAAAGACAAAGAGAGAATCCTAAAAGCATCAGGAGAGAAAAGACAAATAACATACAAAGGGGCTCCAAAAAGGTTATCAAATGATTATTCAACAGAAACAATTCAAGCCAGAAGGGAATGGCAAAAAGTATTTCAAGTCATGGGAAACAAAGGCCTGCAACCAAGAATACTCTACCCAGCAAGGCTCTCATTCAAGCTAGAAGGAGAAATAAGGAGCTTCCCAGACAAAAAAAGACTGAAAGAATACATCTCTACCAAACCAGCATTGCAAGAAATGCTAAAGGGTCTGCTATAAAAATAAGTAAACAAATAAAATAAAGAAACAGAGAAATCCGAAGAGGAATACAGACACAAAGGGAGAAAACGGCAAAGAATAAATATCAATCAATAATAACCTTAAATGTAAATGGATTAAAAGCACTAATAAAAAGACATAGGGTAGCCGAATGGATAAGACAACATGATCCACATATATGCTGTCTTCAAGAGACCCACCTCAGAACAAAAGATCGACACAGATTGAGAGTGAAGGGATGCAAAACTATATATCAAGCAAATGGACATGAAACAAAAGCTGGAGTAGCAATACTCATTTCAGATAAAATAGATTTTACAATGAAGGCCATAAAAAGGGACAAAGATGGACATTTCATAATACTTAAGGGAACAATCCATGAAGAAGAAATAACTGATAAACATATACTCACCCAACATAGGAGCTCCAAAATATGTAAGGAAAATCTTGGAAGACTTTAAGAAAGACATAGACAGCAACACAGTAATAGCAGGGGATTTTAATACCTCATTATCAATAATGGACAGATCTTCCAAACAAAAAATCTCCAGAGATGTTGTTGCATTGAACAACACTCTAGAGGAAATGGACCTAACTGATGTATACAAAGAAGCAAAATACACATTCTTTTCAAATGCACATGGATCATTCTCTAAGATAGACCACATGGTATGTCACAAGACAAGCCTCCACAAATACAGGAAAATTGAAATCATACAAAGTATCTTCTCAGATCACAATGGCTTGAAACTAGAAACCAATCTCAAGGGAAAAACCCAAAAATTCTCTAACTCATGGAGACTG